>JAVSCE010009497.1:0-27094 GCA_032199065.1 Smutsia gigantea | reverse complement strand
GATTCTAAATCAGCGACCGAGTGAAGCTGAAAGTGAACATAGCGCTTCTTCAGCTCCAGGGGACCATGTGCTGCTACTCTTCCCACTGGGAATGAGTCACCGTCCCAGTGACTCACCGGGGGCTGTGGTGGAAATAAAAACCCCATCCTGCAGGAATCCGGGTTGGGCTCCTGTTTGATCCTTTACGTTGTTCAGAGGGCTTTACAATGCTCAGACTAGTTTCTCCAGTGACATTCCCCTCCATTCATGTATCATTCACTGGTTCTTTCCTGTATTTGAAGTATTGAGTACTGAGCCTCAGCATTTAATCCATCCACTGAAGCGTGAATGGTTGGGGGTGGGGAATAAGAGGAAGGAGGGCGCCGGGGCCGGCTCAGAGGCTCCAGGAGGCTAGCATGCAATAGTAAAAGTGCGGAAGGCTGGAGAGTTTTTATTTCTTGTTCATGTAAGAAGTTCGCTGTGGCTTGTGAAGAGGGCTCCCTGTGCTTGGCCCTGGGCCTGGACTTTACCTGTCCCACGAGGAGCCGTACACGTGTCTGTCCAGATGTCCCATGTCTGCGGCACATGTGGCGTTTAGTGGGAGCAGCCATGGCTCGTGCTCGAGAAGAGAAGGGTGTGCCGAGTACGGCGCCAACGGCCGGGAGTGGTGGTCATGAGGAGACAGAGGTCTGTTTGTTTTGTGAGAAGATGTCACATTCTGCTTCAGATGTAAGTTTGGGGAGACATCCAGGCGAAGATGCCCAGCACATAGTTTTGAAACTAGCTCGGGAGTTTTAAGATCCTGCTTTCAAAGAGGCGCAATATCTGAAGGCATGAGACGCACAAGAGAGACAGATCTTAGAAAAGCAAGACTGCTGACAGAAGGTTGTGGGGAGGGAAATAAATCAATGAAAGGGACAGACAGTGAGCAACCAGAGACAAGACAGACGGAAGGTGGTGAGGTGTCTCAGTAGCCAAGGCAGAAACAGTTACAAGAAGGAAGGTTTTAATGGTACCAGGTGTCCCAGAAGGCCCCAGAAAAGGAGACAAAAAAGGGCATCGGTGATCTTTTTAATTGTTGGGCACAAATGCTAAGTTTTAAGTAATAAATGGGTGGTGAGAAAATATAGTCGGAAAGTATAGACCACTCTGCAGAAGTTTGACGATTGAGAGAGGTGGGTGGTATCTTAATAGGCCCAGAGGGAGGCAGAAGTGGGTGATGCCAAGGGGACAGCGGGCAGTTCATGGGTGGGAAGTGGTGGGTCAAGATCAGGAGTACAAGTGAGTGGATTATGGCTAAAATAAAAAACAAGCCTGTACTTATTCCTTTGAGGTAAGAAAGGAGTAGAAGAGAGTAAGGAAAGAAATAGTTTGAGTTATGAACTTGAGATGAAGAATAAAATTGAAAGATGGTTTCAGGAGAACTGCCTAAAACCATTAGATAACCACTGAGTTATCCACCTGCCTCTGAATTGTACAGATCTGGTCACCTCTTTATAGGAAGTGGGGATAAATGTTAAAAGTAGTGGCTCTTTGGAGAGAGAAGCGCACTTTGGGGGCATTGCCTGGTGGAGCCCTGGCCCGGGTCCCTGCTGAACTGCGGGATCCTGGAAGGCCAGGGCCCATGCCCGCCTTGGCAGCAGGGAGGGGGCACAGGAGGACACGGGGCGCAGAGGGGCTGTCCGGGTGGCAGCGCGCCTTCCTTGAAGCTTGAGGGGTGGGGCAGGGCTCTTCTGTCATGGCTGCGGTGGTCAAGGAGTAATGAGTGGGACTGTGGCCTGTCAGCTCTTGGTCTGGGCTGAGACCATCAGCCAAGGAGCAGTGACAGAACCTGGGGAGGAGGACATCACCGTGACTCTGGTCTTGCTGTCCACCTGGTTCTTCACTTCCTGTAGGAAGATTTCATGCTTCAACTTTGTTCCCTTGCAAGGGTGAGGGTGAAATTGGCCAGAGAAAGTTTGTCGGAGGGGGAAAGAACTGGGCAGAGCTGTGAGAAGAAATGATTCTTGAATTAAAGTCTGAAAACCAGAGTGGTAAAGAGGTCTAAACTAAAGTGGTTAAGAGCTCCTGGCAGCTTTATTTGGCAGGGTGATGTTGGGAATGTGCATTAATAAAATGGCAGAAATGACTTAGTATTATAAATGTTAATGCCACTGAAATACATGTTGAATCTCCAAGAAATAGAGTTAAGACAGGACATGTGCTATTTAGGGATTCCCCACATTTATGAGGCACCAGGCTGCATGTGCACAATATCGGGTGGCATGCGAGCTTGGTGGGCACACCAGGGCCTGTCCCCGGGCGGGGTCGCCCCCTGTCCCAGCCTGGGGCTGGGTGTCAATTGAGGCTGCTGGAAGTGCTGTGTGGACCGTTGCAGGGTTAAGTCTGGGTTTCCTGGATTCGAGAGTAGATGGGGCACACGTGTCTGCCACAGACACGGAAATGAGGGATGTGGTGTGAACACTGCAGACCGGCTTACTGGGCTGGAGACGGATGGTCCCTGACAGGGCACATGGCGGACTGAGGTCACAACATGGACACGAGGGTAAAGGTGGAGGAGTGGTGTGTGCAGGCCCTAACACGAGAGTGCTCCAAGCTGAGAGGGACCCAGAGGCCATGTGAGACTTTGCTGGGAACAGTGTTTTAGAAGGAGTGGCTGGGTCTGTCCTGTGGCTGGGGAGACACCCTGGGGAGAATGGGGGCCTGGGAGGCCTGCTGGGATTAAACCCATTGCCCCACATCTTGCAGCTTCTGTGGCCGTGTGCAAATCACTTCGTCTCATCTAGTTTGTTTCTTCATTTGTATAATGGCAATAAGGATCCGACATAGCTCAGCGCATTGTTGTGAGGATTAAAGGCACGGCTTTAGAGCTGCGCTGTCCAGGGTGGTTGCCTGAGTGGTTTGTGATCACTTGAAATGTGGCTCATATAAATTCAGATGGGCTGGGAGTATAAAATATGACCTGGACTTGGAATACTTACTGCCAAAATTGCAACGTGACTCATTAATTTTTTCTGTTGATTACATGTTCAGTGATATTTTGGATGGATTAAATAAAATGCTAAGATTAATTTCATCATTTCTTTTTCCTTTTTTTAGCATACCACTTAATACCGTAGGCTGCTGTACTCAGTGCCCGGCCTGCAGTAAATGCTGGAGAATGTCAGCTCTGTTGCACTCAGTGTTTGCAGCATCAGCGTTAGTCCCGACGCCTCCCTGCTGAGCACGAGCTCGCGGCCTGAGGCCAGGTCTCTGTCAATGGCTGCTCAGTTCTGACTGTCTGGGCTTTCAACCTTCTTCCTCACCCCTTGTGGGAGGGGGACGTCTCCCTAGAAAGAGCACCGGCCCAGGCGGTCAGTGTGCAAGGGCAGGGTGATAACCCTGTAGGTCTGGCTGGACCTTTGGACTTTGTTACAGCCGTTCACTGCCTCTATAATGTGCAAGCAGCCAGACAGCACGTAATGGACGAGCACAGCTGTGTGCCACGCAAACTGTGAGGACCCTGCATTTGGAGTTCACATACTTACATGTGTCATGAAGCATTATTTCTCCCTCCCTCTCCCATTCAGCTACCTAAAAATGCAAAGCCATTTTTAGTTCATGAACTATACCCAAACAGGTACAGGCCAGATTTGGCCCATGGGCCATAGTTCCTGACCCTTCTATTAATAAATGCTCTGTGCATTTAGCAGCCCAGAGCCTTGCTTGACTCTTGGGTTTTCATTTATATTGAACCTAACGTTTAGTTTATACACTGCCATTTTATTTATTTTACTTTTAGTGGGTTTTTGTTTGAATGCTTTTTTGCTTAGTGGTCTAAATGGAATAAAATGTTATTTGTGAAACTCATGTTTATTGAGATATTTGTAAGTAAGGGGAGGCAGGAGAAAAAAAAAGAGTATGTAAGGGACCCAAGGACATTTTGTTTTGTTTTATTTTGCTTGAAATATTTGTGTTTTCTGTATAGATGGAGTTCACTAAAGATTTATTTAGCTTTAAAGTAACATTAAACTGTGAAGCAGAAACATATTTTAAGGTTTTTGTTTTCTGCAGATGGAAAACCCCATTTCTTGCTTTGTCCATCCTCAAGTAAAGAAAAAGCTGAATATTAGAGACTATTTAATAACTTGTTAAGGAGGTCAGATTCTTAGCTCTAAAAATGACATGCCTAAGATTATGACTGGATGTTACAGAACAGCAGAGAGCCACCACCAGCGATTAACAATAACTACTAAGCCAGGCATATATATGGTGGAAAATCTGTTTTTTTTCCCTAGAGAATATTTCTGGACCCCACTGGATTTCCAGTTACACCACCCCTTTCCTTCAACGCTTTTCTGCAGAGCTATTTGGGGAGCCCAGATGTCAGAAGAGGCAGCATATGGTTTTATAGAGTGTGTTTAAAAAGTTAAGGAAAGGTTACTTTTTGTGTATGCTTATTACACAATTTAAAAATAGTTTCAACTCTGTTTGTAAATCAAACGGCCAGCTCTCAGGTCTCTGCCAAGTGAGAAGTCTTCAAACAAGGTTTCTTTTGAGTGGCTTCCACAGTGCTGGGGGCTCGGGAAGAGAACCCGTCTGGCAGGGTTTTAAAACCGACCTTCTCTTGTTATACACAGAGATGATGTGAGTTTTGCAGTTATCTTCAATGGCGTGGAAGAGGACTCTGCCTAACAGAGTGCATCTTCAGGCTGCGTTTCAGGGGGTGGTGGCAGTTGCCAGTGTCTGAGTTGGACCTTGTCAGAAGGGAGAAAAAATGTTGACAATTTGCAAATGCTGTGTGTTTCTCAGCCTAGCAACAGCAGAGAGCCATTACTATTCTTCACCCACCCTCCCACCACCCTGCCCCCACTTCTCTGTTGTGGTGCTGTGAATTATTGCTAGACTGTTAGGACTTCCAAATAAGACTTAGTAAGTGCCCAGGAGATTCCAAGCTGTGTTTGTAAATTTAGAGGGAACACAAGCTGGAAAATAAAAGTCAGGTATGTACTTAGAGTCACCATTTTAACAAGGACACATGAGGCCAGTGAGTGGCTTCAGACTGGACCTCTGTACGCATCTTCTGGGTCCTTCTGAATCCAGCAAGAGCTAAAGGTGGTTGGCACCCTTACCCCTGTGGCATCTCTACGCCTGGGCTCTAGCTTTTGGGAGTAGCTTCTGTTCCGGACTTGGACATGGTCGTGTGTCCCTCAGTGGGACCTAGGCATGCGGGCAACCCCTCTTCCTGTTTCTCTAATGAGAAAACCCATCAAAGGTGTGCCTCTGCTAAGAACCACATGACAAAAGAGTTCTATGAAATGGGTTTTCCTGCACTTCAAATCTTGGTGGCTGGTTTTGAATTGCTAAGATGCTTGCCCCCTGTCAATCAGCCTACAAGATTTATTTGGATGGTAGACTTGCAGCTGTTTTTTATTGTCTCCTTGCTTGGTATCACTTAGATAAAGATAGATTGGCCCCTCCCCAGCACGCGCACACACACGCACGCGCGCACACACACAGTTGTGCGCACACGCAGACGCACGCGCACAGTCTTTGTAAGCTGTCAGTGCTGGGAGGCGGGCTGTGTGTCAGGCTGGAAAGGAAGCACATTGTTTCCTCCAGTCCTGGGCTGACAAAATAGACAACATTGGTGCTTTACCCTAAAGTAATGAAAATGAGTAGTCTCGGTTATCGGAAGTGCTGTCTTTGGGGCCCAGCTCTCTGCAGCTTCATTTTTCCCTAGACTATTTTATATCCTTGGAACCCTGTGGTGGCCGCGCCGCCCAAATACGGCCCTGGGAAGGGCTGCGGGGGATGCAGGCCAGGCGCCCGGGAAGGAAGCCGCTGGAGAGAGTCGCCATGCCCAGGGACCCCTCCCCGGTGAGGATCCCCTGCCCCACTCAGGACGGCTGCCGCCTCTCAGCCCTGGGGGGCGCGGGCGCTGGTGTAGCCGCCGCCGTGCCCGCCTGCCCACCATCCTCCAGGGGCTGATCCCCGGGGCGCTCCCTGCCCACCATCCTCCAGGGGCTGATCCCCGGGGCGCCTGCCTGCCCACCATCCTCCAGGGGCTGATTCCCGGGGCTGCCGAACCACGTGCATTTCAGGCACATCCCAGACTTCACAGGGAACCCAGCTAGGATGTGGCTCCTGTTCACTTCTCTGGGAAGAGGGATTTTCAGGGCTGGCAGTGAACTCCCAACTGTATCAACACGGTGTGCTGTGAAGCACTGATGTAAGAGTTGGGATTGTTCTAGCTTTTATATCCTTTCCAGAAGCTCCTGGGTAACATGACTTATAAAATCAGCTCTGCGGCCATAGCAGTGCCTGCGGGATGACTAAGGGTGGGGACAGACACGGAGGAAGAACTGTAGGTTCTGGGGATGACTAACGTGGAGGCGGGAAAGGAGTCCGAGGGGCTGAGAGTCCTGAGCCTCTGTGACTGGCCGACAGCGACATTCAGGAAGAGGCTGCAGGGCCGCAGAACTTCCATCACAGGCAGGCAGGATGGAACAGCACCCCTGACGTCCCTGCGCTAAGAGGCCGGGCAGAGCAGTGCTTAGGGCCGGAGCAGAGTCATGCTGCCTGGGTGAGAGTCTCAGCTCCAGCGCCTGCTTCCCGGGACACCCTGGCAAGTTACTTTGTCTCTGTGACTCAGGGTTCTCATTTGCAAAATAAGGATAATAATATTTAATAGGATTATGGTGAGTATTAAACCAGTTACTATATGGTTTAATATAATTATAGAACACTGTAAATAGTATCTATTATTATTGTTATTTGATTCACAAAATTAAAAAAACGTATGCACTCAGATCTGTTGGTCAATTTATTGCTTCTCAGCAAAAACTTATTTTCCACCCTATAGACCAGCGCTGTCCGACAGAAGTATAATGCTGCCACTTAGTAACCACATTAAAAAGGTGAAAAGAAACAGCTGAAATTAATTTTGATAATATATTTTATTTAACCCAGTAATTCATACATAATATTATCAGTTCCACATGTAGTCACTATAAAATTATTATCAAGATAGTTTACATTCTTTTTGTTGTTTTAAGTCTTAGGAATATGGAATGTATTTTATACTTACAGCACATTTCAAATGGCCAGAGGCTACTGTACTGGACTGTGCTTCAGAGGCTCGCTAGTTAACTTTTTAAATTTCAAAAGTGTTCCAGTTATCTGTGTGAATGAATCACCCCCAAATTTAGTAGCTAAAATACCAATGGTTTATCACTGGTCTCACTCACCCAGCTTGTACGCACAAGATTGATGATTATTGCCTTATCAGTTATTACCATGACAGATGTAAAATTTTCTAATTCCATGGGTCCTTCCACAATTACTAGTTGGAATTTTAAGTTGGAAGAACCTTTTCTTCTTCTTCAGTTAACTGTTTAGTGATATAGCAGAACAAACTTACAGACTTTTCCTTTATTCAGTAAGCTATCTAAATCCGCAGTTTATTTACATGTTCTAGTTGTCTCACCAATATATTGGTGGAACTTGAACAATCAGTAAATTAAAGACTTTATTATTTTTTTTTGCAAATTTCCCATATTACTCCTGCCCCCATGCATGCACAGCCTCCCCCATTATCCATGACGTCACTCACCCGAATGGTCCACTTTTCTTTTTTGGCCAAGGATGAACCTACACTGACACATCACAATTAACCAAAGTCCAAAGCTTATGTTAGGGCTCTCTGTTGGGGTCCTACATTCTATGGGTCTTGACAAATGTAAAATGACATGTGTCCATCATTATAATATCATGCAGAGCATTTTCACTGCCCTAAAAATCCTCTGGACTCTGCCTGTTAATCTCTCCCTGTGACCCTCCAGCAACCACTTGTCTTTCTGTTGTCTCCATAGCTTTCTTAGCCTTTTCTAGAATGTCATTGAGTTGGGATCCACAGCATGTAGCTTTTTCAGATTGGCTTCTTTCACTGAGTAATATGCACTTAGAGTTCCTCATGTCTTTTCAGGCTTGATATCTCATTTCTGGTTAGTGTTGAACAATATTCCATTGTCTAGATGTACCAGAGTTATTTATCCATTTACCTACTAAAGAAAATCTTTGTTACTTCCCAGTTTTGGCAGTTATGAATAAATCTGTTGTAAATGTGTGTGCAGATTTTTATGTGCACATAGGTCTTCAGTTCTTCTTTGAGTAAATATCAAGGACCCTGACTGCTGGGTTGTATGGTTAAGAGTCTGTTTAGTTTTGTAGGAAACTGCCGAACTGTCTTTCAAGGTGGCTGTACCATTTTCTATTTCACCAGAAACGTGTGAGAGTTCCACATGCTAGTCAGTGTTTGATGTTGTTACTGTTTGGCTTTTGGCCATTTTGATAGGTGTGTAGTGGTATCTATCTCCTTGTTTTAATTTGCATATCCCTATCATGCGGAGCATCTTTTATTATGCTTATTTTCCATTTGTATGATGTGAGATGTCTTTTTTGTGAGATGCCTGTTAAGGTCTTTGGCCTATTTTTTAATCCTGCTGTTTTCTTAGTGTTGAGTTTTAAGAGCTCTTTGTATATTTTGGATTATGGTCCTTTATTAGATGGGCCTTTTCCAAATATTTTCTTCTGGTCTGTGGCTTTTCATTCTTTTGACATTGTCCATTGCATAGTAGGAGTTTTAAATTCTAATGAAATTCAGCTTATCAATTATTTCTTTCATGGATTGTATCTTTGGTGTTGTGTCTAAAAAGGCATCATCATACCCAAGGATATCCAAGTTTTTATGCTATGTTATATTCTAGGAATTTTATAGTTTTGCATCTTATGTTTAAGACTGTGATCCATTTTGAGTTATTTTTGTGAAGGGTATAAGGTCTGTGTCTAGATTCCTTATTTTGCATGTGGACATCTAGCTGTTCCAGCACCATTTGTTGAAGAGACAGACTTTGCTCCATTGTATTGCCTTTGCTCCTTTGTCAAAGATCATTTGACCATATTTATGGGGGGATTTTCTGGGCTCTCTGTTCTGTTCCATTGTTCTATTTGTTTATTTTTATGCCAATACCACATTGTGTTGATTACTGTAGCCTTATGGTAAGCGTTGAAGTCTGGTAGCGTCAGTTCTCCAATTTTGTTCTCCTTCAATATTGTGTTGGGTATCCTGGGTCTTTTCCTTCTCCACACAAACTTTAGAATCAGTTTGTTGAAATCTATAACTTGCCAGGATTTTTATTAGGATTGTGTTGAATCTATGGATCAAGTTGGGAAGAACTGATGTCTTATATTGTCTTCCTATCCATGAACATTGACTATCTCTCCATTTATTTAGTTCTTTGATTTCATTTATTAGAATTTTGTGAGTTTTCTCATGTAGATGTACACATTTTGTTAGATTAATGCCTAAGTATTTAATTTTTTTTGATGTTAATATAAATGTTTTTATTTTCAAATTCCACTTGTTCATTATTGGTATACAGTGACCATAATATTTTTAATTGAGAAAACACTCTCTCTACATGTGCTGAGGTACCTGGTAACATCAGAGCAAATTCTGCTATCTGGACGATATTTTCAATTCCAATTTTTTTTCCATATTGAACTGTTTAAATGTTCCAGCCCAGCTACTTTATAGGGTCTGTCTTTTTGCCTGTAAGTACTGTGCCTCTCTTCAATAAATATTTTTAAAACACAAAACTTGGTCAAGTAAATGTTCTTTGTTTATGGTTCTTTTGAGTGTTTCACCAAGTTTAGTTGCTGCAATATCATAAGGCTTGTAAATTTCAGTTCAGTATAGAATATGCCTGTCTGATTAAAAATAAGAACTTAATGAAGAGAAGTCTCTTCCTATATATTGAGATTCCCAAAGCATGATTACAGAATTTCAAAGTTAAATCTTATGCAAATTAAATCCATGTCAACTTAATATTTTGCTAAACCAAAAAAACCCTGGGGCAAATGCTAAGTCAGGATGCTTGGGTAACAGTGTGACCTGGGACAGTCGTGACGAGGGCTCTCCCTGTGTAAGGCTGTTCATGATCTGGCCCAGCCTCGTCTCTGCGGCCCCTCCTCACCTGCGGTCGTGTCTCACCCAGCTCTTTGCTTAGACTCATGTTGACCTCCACTCCTTTGTATTTGCTGCCACTCTGCCTAGAAACTCTTTCCCTCCTTTCTCGCCTGGCTCATCTGCACCTCTAGGCTCTGGCCTCATCTTCTCTAGGGGCCTTCCCTTGATTCCCACCAAAGTGCTCTCCACCTTGCCTCTGTTGCAGCCCTACCATGCTGAGTCTACGCACTCAGTTGTTCCTCTTTCTTCATCTTTTCGAGACATGTTGTTCAATGTCCTACAATTTAAGAGTCCTGTTTTTTGCTTCTTATGGTAGTAATTATTGATTAAACTGATAGTTGCTACGTGATAAGTGATTCTGATGAATTGCTTATCTGCTCCTCAAAACATTTGTATTTTATTGAGGCCCGTCTTCAAAGCAGGGGTGCACACACTGGGGACCGCGCAAGACCATTTATAACAGTGTAGGTAAAAAAAACGTACTTTTATTTCTATTATTTTATTGAGCAAAACTAAAAAATTAAAGTTGTCCAGTATTTACTATTTTGGTTGAGAAAGTGCGTATATACAATTTTATAAATGTAACTTGACACTGGTAATGTGTGCTCAATATTTTTGATCACTGAGTGCTCCATCACGAGAAACTGAAGACCACTTCTGCAGAGGCCTGCTGACATCCCCGGTGGGAAACTCTTCAAGTTGCCTGGCACCATAATGGCTTCCATTTATCGAGAGTTTCCTGTGTGCAAGACACTGTTCCATATGCTCTTCACCCGTATAAACCAACTTACTTATTCCTCACAGCTACCTTGTTAGATTGGTACCATTGCTAGCATCCTGTTATTATGGATGAAAATATTGAGCCTGGCGAATCATGTACTTCTTCAAGGATGGGGCTAGTGTGTGGCTGATTCAGAACAGAACTGATGTGGTCTGATTCCAGAGGCCGTGTGCCTGACCCCTGCCCTGTACTGTGCTCCGCGGTGGTTTCTGTCTGTTCCCACAGGATAGACGCATTTGGCCTCCAGAAGGAGAGCGGCCATGTATGTTTTGTTCATGATGGTTCCCTTAATAAATATTTCTTAAATGAATGAAGGAACTGTGAGGGCCTGTCACCACCTCTGAATTCATGTCACCTGAATGGGAACTTTGGATAAGTACTCTTGTATTTTTAACTTGAGAGATTTTTTTTCCCTGAAATAATTAGATCTGATGAGAAATTGGCATGAGTTAAGCCAGCAGTCCTATGTTTAGAAACTTTAAAGAAAAAAAACCCCTGCATCACTCTAATACTGATGAGTCAGTTATGAGTCCCAGCTCACCCCTGACATGACTAATGCCTTCCTTTCCTTCTTTATCATGAGGGGATGAGGACAAAAGAAATAAACCTCAGGTCCTTGCTGCTGAACACTGTGTGACGTGTCCCTCCAAAGTGTATAACCTTTCAAAAGCAACGAAAGTAGCAGCAGAAATGCTAATGAAAAGGAGAAGCAGAGCCGAACTGATTTTTGGCGGGCAGGGGGAGGTTCACCCACGGAAAGTCTTCCAAGTCTGGCTCAGCTTCCTTGGTTATTCGGCACGGGCTGCTAATATCTCAGTGTGCTGGGCTAGAGTAAAACTGTTTCGGTTTAACCAAGTAAGTTTCTGATTCTGTAAGTTTATGGTTCTCTTAACATCTGAAAGAGTATTAGGAGAGTCTTATGAGTTTTGTATTATAGCATCATATTCCAAATATGACTCTCTTTTCTTCCCTGTTTTGCTTTTAGGCTCTTTCAAGAGACTTATTCTTCCATCAGTAAGTATCAATCTAAAACATTTGTTTTCAGAAATGCACATTACATCAGGGTGATGAATAAATTAATTTTTGTTGGTTTTTATATCAATTTGCATTCCTTGTGAGTTTTGGCTTGATTCAGTTCTACCTTTAGCTTACTTAAGAATAATATTACTTCAGGGAGATTAGTCTTCAGCCTCCTCAAACTCAGAGCAGAGATTTTCTTCTTGTAAAACAGAATTTCACTGAGGGAAACTGGCCTGGACTTGTAGCAAAGAAACCTAGGCTTGAGGGTGTGAGTCACACTCTGCCCCTCCGTTTCCCTCTGGGGGGTAGTGCAGCGCTCCACTGAGCCCCCCTGGGGTCTGAGGCAAAGAAACATCAGTGATAGGATCCTGTCTTTGTATAAAATTGTGATTTTTTTGGCTTATATTTAACTTTTTGCATATTTCTGCTATTCTAAAATATTTAAACATTGAAAAACTATTTGTCTTGATTGCTGAGTTTTTTGGCGTCCCCTTAAACTTGGCACCTGCGGTGAGCACCTCACTCACCTCACGCCTGTCCTGGGGCTGGGAAAAGCCATGAAGATACTGTGTCTGTTTCCTAGGAGATACCCTGGAGGCGAAATGAGGTGTGGAAGTGCGTAAGATTTGCCGTAGAGGCAGAAAGGGGTTATTCCTGTGTTGAGTCCTAAGACCTGACAATTCAATGTAGTTTGTGAACGAATCCTACTTCCCAGAGCTTTGGTTTGGAAGTTTGGACTGTGATTCCTATGTTTGGTTTTGGAGCTTCACATCTTTAATGTACAATAGAGCAGAAAGCAACACTGAGCAAGAGATGAAGTGTGATACACTTTTCTGAGTGGGACATTTTTGACCCTGACACTTTACCTGCTGATGTGGGACCAGCATGTCCCCCGTGAGCCCGGTCCCCCTATCATCTCCCGAAGGTTACTTGTCAAGCCATCTAGAAACCACATTCATTTCAGGGGCTTTCTAGAGAATGTAGTGCTCACAAACACTACTTTATAAAAATTACTTATATTCTGTGACTGTTGTTTCTTAACTATTAGGTTTGTGTTTTCCTTACTAAGAAATATACCGCTTTTCTAATGTTAAATAGAAAGCGTGGAAAAAAGAGGCATAGCAGGCAGAAATTGGGAGGGAATCCTATTTTAGTGACAATAAAACATTAGATTACATTAATGTAACCTAAAACATTGGTGCTGGCCACCGGCACCAGTGTGTGTAACACTGGTGAAAGAATATTCCAGTGAGAAGATTAAGCTGGATCCTGTGTAATATTAGTCGTTCTGTAGCAGAGGGGATGAGATTTACATTCAAGAATCACAGCTTAGAGCACAGTACCTGTCTGGTTTCCTCAAAGAAGCCTGTGGTTGCACAGACCAAAGTGAGGAAGGCTTGAAAGGAGAAGGCATGTAGGCAGGGTGAGGCCTTGGGCTGATTCCCGGGATACTAGTAGAAACTGGGCTCAGCCAAACTAGCATTAGCTGGAAATTTGGCTACTCTTATTCTTTTAAGTCTTAATTATGTGAAATAGTAACTCCAACATCGTATATTTGTCTTTAATATTAAGCCTCTTTTATTGTATATAGATAAAGCAATTACTTATTGAATGCTCCACCAGAGATTATATTTAAAACTATATCCCTTTTTAGCAAAACAAAATTTTAAAGGCTTAGTCATAAAGTGTCTGGGAAAATTTGATAATGCTTGGCAAAAATAGAAGGTTCTGCATTTTTATGAGTTTTCAATTAAAATAAACCTGACTTTCAAAGTACACTTGCATTCTGGTGTAGGTAAATGTAATATTTCAAATTATTTTCTAAGGTCCTCATGAATTTTTGTTGTAAGACATGAATATTTTGACTACATTGAAACAAATGTGTTTTTATTATGTGTTGAGCTCATTGATATACTGCAATCAACCTTCATAAGAAGTAGATAAAAAGCAATTGATGCTTAATATAAAGATTATTTTTGCACAAAATATTCTATGGAAATTTTCTTTGATTCTCTCTGTAAATAAATCTAAGTTAAAACAAGGGAGTGGTTCTTAAAGTGAGAATTGTTTAAAAATTTTATTTTAGGTATAGTTGACATTTTTAACAGGAACTATCATCTTAAATTTCCCAATTTTATTTTAAAAATCATTTGAATTTAAAAATTAACTTTTATTTTTTAAATTGCTTTTAGCAACTAGCTGTATTAATGAGGTAAAGTAGGATAAATATTAGTGTGTTGTGTCAGTTTCCTTAAGATAACTGATCTTTCAGAGAATGTCAAATGGTCTTAGACAGCCCACATCAGAATAAACAATCCATTTATTATCCACCGAGGGCCTTTCTGAGCATGCCTTCCTTATGTATCCTGGGCAGAGAGCTATCATTTACTCAGAGAGTTTGCATTTAGGTATATGCAAAATAGAAATCTACTGCTAATTGTATTTAGCAAAACTGAAAATCAGCCACGCCCAACTCTGAGGCTGATGGATATTTTGTTGATCAAAGCCCTTCGATATTGTACATCCCAGACTCATCCTGCTGCCAGTGTCCAGCTGTGGGAACTGCATCTTTCTCTGGCCCTGTGCCCTGAGTTCCACATGTAGGAAGTATTCCCCCGCTCTGGGGGCGAATACTTGGTTCTTGTATAGGAGATATGGAAGTGTCTTATGAAGGAACGTTTTATTACCAATTCTGGGAACCGTTTTCAGTAATTGCAGCCCTAAGAAGACAGAAGGCAATTGAGTTTCAGGAGCTTTTAGTACCTTCTGGCATCCTTTGCATTGTGGGAAGCAGGTTATAACCCACCCTAGGTCTGGTAGAGAGGGGAAGTTTCATAAAGGTTGCTTGAAATCCACAGAAGTTTCTCCAGTCTTCTCACTATGCCCCTCTACCAAGGCCTGTCCTGAGAGTTCTGGATCTGTAGGACCCTGAGTCCACAGTGATACCCCCAAGGTGTATGTGATGCCCCATGGTTCATAGGGACACCCCAGGTTTACTGATACACCAAGTTCATGCTGTCATCTCTGATTTCCCAGTACTGGGAGCGGCACTGAGGCTTTAATAGATCCCTAATAACATACATTTTACCTATGGGGAGGTGGGGTTTCTAACGGAAGAGTTGAAGAAACAAATTCATTCAGGCAGCTGAAAGGCGCAGAGAGATGGGCAATAGCATGTCTTCCTGAAGCCATGCCAGCTCCCTGCAGGAGGCTGGAGCCGGGGATGGGTGGGTGTCCACACGCGGTTGTGTCAATCCGACTCTCTCACTTCTTGGTCTTCCTGTGGTCAGAGGCCTCTGGAGTTTCAGGCCTCGGCATCATGGATTTGATTTAAATCTTCAATCTGCTCTCTGTTCTGGATCTTCTGTGTCACTAAAAATGATCAAACTATGTCCAAATCATGAGCAATTCCATCCCATGTATTTTTTTTATCACTTTTTAAAATTAAACTGTTGTTGATGTACAATCTTATATTGTTTTCAATACAACACAGTGGTTCAGCAGTTACCCACATTATTAAATCCTCACCCCCCACTAGTATGGTTTCTATCTATCAACATAGGAAGATGTTACAGAATCACTGACTATATTCTCCCTGCTGTACTACTGTCCCTGTGAGCAACTTATATTGTGATTGCTAATGATTGTGCCCCTTTATAATGCAAAGAGGGTGCATTGTAGAAGAGAGGCTGAGAAAGGAGGGCAAGGGAACAGGCCTTGTGCACGTGTGCTCAGACGGGGCGAGATGCGGAGGAGAGCGTGGAAGGCTGTTAGAGACTGGCCCACAGTGACCGCTAGTGAGGCAGTTTGCCCTTGGAGTGAGGAAAGGACAAGGTGACCACAGCTGAGAGTTTTGGGGTATGCATCCCCGTTTCGGGAGCACAAACTACAGGAGCTGAAGAGGGAAACACATTGTTTAGCTTTGGTGCTTAGGAGGGGCAAGTTTTTCACACTGCAGTTGCTTTTGATAGTACTATGTATTACCATTTTCTATTCTAACGTATAATTAAAAACATATTTGAGGTAAAATAATGAGACCTTGATATGCCCACTCTCTATTTGCAGCTGCCTCTGAACAGTGCAGATGAAATTTATGAGCTGCGTGTAACTGGTCGTGCCCAGGACGAGATTTTGTTCTCCAATAGCACACGCCTGGCGTTTGAGACCAAGAGAATGACTGTCTTCATTCAGACAGACAAGGCCCTCTACAAGCCAAAGCAGGAAGTGAAGTTTCGTGTTCTTACACTCTTCTCAGATTTTAAGCCTTATAAAACTTCTTTAAACATTCTAATTAAGGTAAGTGCTGGACAGAAATGAAGGATTCAAGCCATCTTACTGAAGCTCTTGAAAGTTCTGCTCACCTTATCTTTGAATTCACCAAAATAAGCTGCCCTTCCAATGTGGGAATTCTTACTCTAGGGAGACCGTAGAGCAGTGGGTCAGGAGCCCAGGCTTCAAGTCAGCCTGCTCGGGTTCCGGTCTTGACCCCTGCACTGATTAATTCATTTGTCAAACATTTATTGAAATTCTGCGTTCTGGGTACTGGGACAGGACAGCGAACAGAACAGATCAAGTCCCTGCTCACATCGACCTGATATTTCAGTGGATAGTGGGGAGACAGACAATAAACAAACATACAAATCTGTATCTAAAGGGATAGGTATGTATTTGTGTGTGTGTGTATGTGAGAAAGAAAGGGAGGGAGAGAAGGAGAGTGGGAGAGAGGGAGGCAGAGTGCATTTGCTATTTTCTCTAGGGTTCTTAAGGAAGTCCTGTCTGAGCAGAGACGTAAAGGAAATAAAAGAACGAGCCCATACACATAGAGGGATCAGCTTGTGTAAAGGCCCTGAGGAAGGGGCTTGTCAGGTGCCCTGGGGACCATCCAGTTGGTCATGCACTGGAGCCCAGGGGCAAATATCAGGAGCTGAGGTCAGGTACAGGTTGGTGTTGGAGGCGGGGTCATACAGGGTCTTGGCCATGATACAGGCATTGGATTTTACTCTGAGTGGAATGAAAATTCACTGGAAAATGCTGAGGAGAGGCATGAGTGATTCGACTTAACATCTTGAAAAGATCACTGCTCTAAGAACAGGTGCTAGCTGTGTGACCTTGAGAAAGTTTATTAACCTCTCTGAGGCTCCATTTCCTTATTTGTAAAATGTGTAATAATAATACCTCCCAAAGGTTTTGTGAGGATTTACATAGATGATTCAAGTACAGCATTTAGAATTGTGCTTGGCACACAGTAGGTGCTCACTAAACACTGGCTCTTATTATTATAGGGACCCTCTTTGGCAGGGACCATTTGGCCTCTGATGCTCAAACACTGGGGACCGGGAGGCGGCACAGTTAGCAGAGTGCTTTCCTGTGAGAAGCGAGGTGAAGGCTACTGAGATCTGAGTGGACCTGGTTTCTACACTGAAACTTGGGAGAATCCTAGACATTCGATCAGAACATGGAAATAGGGTGACCAACTCATCCCAGTTTGCCTGGGACTCTCTGTTTGAGATGAAAGCCCCCAATCCCGGGAACCCCCTCAGTTCTAGAACAGTGGTTACCCTTAGTGTTCTGTTGGATAACAGAATGGAAGGCAAGTTCAGGTACTTTGGTTCAATCTTCCTGTTCTTCTTAGTTTCTTTCTTGGTGTAAATTAGACAGATGAAAACCAAGCAAACAAACATGTATATATATATAACTTCAAGATGTGTTTATAGCAAATACCCCACTGGCTGGCATGGTGCTCAATGCTTACTTCATGAACAGAGCTAGTATTACTTCAGAAGTTGCTGCTCTGTGAATTTCTGCCTGTGAAGTACTGACATAGTGGATAACACTTCTAATTCAAGTAAGTCTCTGAGCAGAGTCTTATGGACTCTTTATGCCATCCGTCATCATCTATCCACATATACTGAGAACTTACTATTAGTCAGATACCTGTCTGCTTATCGCTGGCTATTCACATTCAGTCTGCCCCCTTGACCTCAGGTAAATAAAAGTCAGCCCTGGATAAATTGCCTGTTTCAGGCATTCACCTAGAACTAACCCTGCTGATTCAGGATAGCTGGTCTGTGTGTTTTTATAATTCGCCTCCCTGTTCTGCTTTAGCATCTGCCTTTGAAACCTTTAATTTGTAGATCCTTTGGGCTCATCTCTCCGTGTTTGGACTTAGCCTGTGACATTTGGCTTTCTCAGAAGCTCGGAGAGAGCTGTCTCTGGTCCGGAGGGATTCTGGTGCCTGGCTAACACGTGGCCCTCTGGGCCAGGGGAGGCGAGCTTAGACTAAAATTTCACCTGGAGCCCAGAGTGTCTGGGAGCAGCGAATGGCAGGTAGCCATATTCTGCTGTCTGCACCCAGGCAGTGAGGCTGGGCTGTGAGCACAGGTCCTGCTGCCTCCATCCTTGCCCCTTGGGGAGGCCAGCTTGGAGCACTGATGGGAATGCCCACACTGCTCTATTCTTCCATGCAAAAACGATAATTTGGGCTGGGCTTCACAAGACTGTGGTGTTTTCTACATCTTTCAGTGTGGAATAGTTGGTTTCTTGGTAAAATTGCCCAGAAAAAGTAGGATTTAGGGTACAAGAGCCTCTGACTCGCTGTTTTCCCTAGCACAGCACCACCTGCAGGCTAACTCGGGGCGGTGCACCTGATGGCCGGGCCGTTTGCAGACGCATCTCACCCGGCCAGGATGGCTATAGGAGGTGGGGAGGCATTGCTCATTTTTCCTGACCCAGTAACCGACCTAATCAGGAAGGAAAGGGGCTTCAGAGGCCTCTCAGCAGTGGGAAACCAGGCCCCACCTCTGCCCTGATTCTGGCTTCCTTCAGCCAGCCTGGCCTAAGCGTGGGGGTGAGCGCCTCCAGCGCCGCCATGGCGCCGGCACTGGAGGAGCTGCTGCTCCTGGCACAGGCGGAGACCTCGGCGGGCACAGCTGCTGGCCTGGGGGTATCTGACTCCGGCCTGGAGCGGCAGTGGCTGACCAGGACACCATCCCTGGCGCTGAGGGGGCGCCCCGTGCAAGCGATTTGCCTTCTCGTATTCTCCACGCCGGACGGACCCTGTGCGCGATCCAGGCCCCGGCGAGCGTCGGAAATACTCGCCGGCGCCTTCTCCGGCCCGGAGGCTTGCTGCGGACGTGGCCCGGCGCTGGCGGCAGCGCCGTGCGGGGACCCCGCGCCGCCCGAGGGTGCGCGGTGCTCTCCAGCGTCTCAGTCCCCAGGCGCCAACGGCTGTGGCGAGGGCGCTGCTGGCACTGCGCGCGGCTGTCCCGTGTGCAAACGTTGGGCTCGCTAAGGGTTGCTCCGCACGCCCTGTCACGTGCTCGGTAGGGCCCAGGACCAGCTGGGGAAGCCAGAAGGGCCATGACATTCACGCCCAGCCCTCCAGATCCTCCAGGGAGGGCGTCCTTTGTTCCGGGGCCGCGGCTCCACCTGGGAGAGATGCACACCTCACCAAAATAATACAACAGCACAGTACAACCCTGTCTCCCTGCGCTTTGAAAGCCCTGGGAATGACCGCGTTAGTTTTGTCACGGTGACATTAGAAATGGCATTTCGTTATTTTCATTTGCATTCCCTTAGTTATTTGACAGCATGTATTCATTAGCCATTTGTATTTCCTGCTCTGCGGTTGAGCCTCCCACACATCCTGCTGGCGAGGGCAGCGTGCGAATGCCTGCGATGACACTGCCTGGCCCGGGGGCCCGCCGGCACCGGTGACCTGCTCAGTCCTGAGCTGCTTTTGGTCTTTGGTTTTAACAATTAGTTTCTGGCTTCCTACACCACCACCTACTTAACTCTCAGCACTGTGCTCCCCCTGACATCTACATTCTCCTCTACTCAGCGGGAGAAGTTGCTTCTGGCTTAATAACTGGGCTAAGCCACCAGCTCTAGTCAAAGGATGGAGAAAAAGAGCAGGGAGATTATTTGATCCCTGCTCTCAGGAGTTGAGAGTCTAAGTGGGAACAAAAACCCATCTAATCCATGAGTACCTCAAACAGTGATATGTCCTCAGAGGGGGTGAACTGCAGCTGTCCTTGGGGTTCCCTAGGAAGCAGTCATTTCTGCCTGTTGGCAGCATGTATAGAAAGCAAGACATTGGATGTTATTTCACCAGCTGGGCAAGGAAAGGAGGGCATTCTGTGCAGCAAATGTAGAGGCCTAGATGCATGGCTTTCGGGGCAAACTGCAAACAAGTCTGTATGTTTGGAGGAAGAGGGGCCTAGAAATGTAGTTCAGTCGGATTACTAAGCCTTGCACACTGCAAAGGAGTGACGCTTCATCTGCAGGCTGACAACAGCTCTCATTACCTAGTGGTCTTGTAGGAAGATCACAGCCCGTGTTTATTCATTCAGCCCCTGTGCCTTAGCCTCAGATCTGTGTTTCAGATGGCAACAGGGTGGGCAGTGGTGAAGATGTATTGGGGAGCACGACTGGGGGAGGAAGGTTAGTTGCAGTTGTTAGAAACCAGGACACGGCGCTGGATGTGGGGATGGGAAGGAGGAGACACATTTGATATTAAAGAGAAAGTTGACAGGGCTGAGAATGTGAGAGGAATCAGGGCAACCACTCCACCGGCTTGGGTGAATGTTGCCGGGTGGGACCATTGCCTGGGAGAGCATAGGGGACCCAAGTGCTGACGCGCATCTCCTTGTTAAGCATCCTGTGATACACTGTTGTTGAATTGCAAGACACAGGGTTTGAATCTTGAATTCCATCACATGTGGTGCTGGATATTGGCTGCGTGCACGCCAGATCCCTGCAGTGGAATGCTCACCCAGCCTCTCTAGGCATCGGAGTTCTCATCTATAAGGGGAGGACAGTGCTGCCCTGAGGGAGGCTGGTGACAATGGAATGATGTATGAATTGTAATGATAAGGCGGTGCGCCTGGAGTACACTGACCCTTTACAGTGTGGGGTCGGTATCTCTACAGTGGAGTTTTCTTTAAACAGTAACAACACAGGTTCAGTGATGTACATGTTGCAATGTTCCATGTAGAAGGAAATGTGTCAAAAAATTAAAAGGTGGAGCAGAATAAAGATGTTCTTAGGAGAAAATGAGAGAAGAAGAAATTTTAATTTGTTGTTTAGTAGTATAGATCTGACATTTCCCAAAAACCATCTCTGTGCAGTATTTTAGACACGCCTGGGAGTGCTGCAGGGCATCATTCATAACTGGGGAGATGTGCATACATGGGCACGTGCAGTCTTTTATAGTTAACGTGTGTGGTTTTCATTGTAGGATCCCAAGTCAAATTTGATCCAGCAGTGGTTGTCAGAAGAAAATGACCTTGGAGTCATTTCCAAAACTTTTCAGTTATCTTCCCATCCAATACTTGGTGACTGGTCCATTCAAGTTCAAGTGAATGTGAGTATAAATATACTATTAGCATTAATATTGAAATTATTTAAATAGGTCAGGTGGGGAAATACCTCCCAAGTCATTTATTCAATGAACAGAAAAACATTAATCTGAACATCTAGACAATTTAAGTGGTTTATTTTTAATATACTGTGTTAATTGCTGGGTTAGGCTACATAATAACATTTTAGAGTGTTGAATCATTGGTGTTTTCTATGATATAAGGTTTGAAGGTTAAAACATTGCATGTCTTAGTATAAAGCTGATTAAATAATAATGTTTGTTTTATTTATTGCATACGTTGAGTGTTTTAAAGTAAATGTAATGCATACAGGGCTGTTATTTGGTCAATTTTGTGTCTGGGAAGAAGACTCCTGTCGAGATTGGACTAACCTGCTTTACCTCTGCTTGTAGAAACACAGGGACTCTGAACAGCCTCACCAGACTTCTGGTGCCCAGTCCTTTGTCCCCAGCTCCTCCACCTGCTTCCCCTGTTTGCTGCCGACTCACGGGCTCTGGGATCTCGCAAGGCAGGGCCTCCACTTCCGCCTCAGGGCTTCCCCTACATCCGTGTGTGATGTTCAGAGGCCTCGCATATTTTCCCGTTTCTCCTTGAAATTTATTTAAATACATATAAAGTCATGAACAAGAACTTAAGAAATATGCCTCTTAGAACAGGCCTTCTTGCTGCTGGTGTTTTGGACAAACACCCTTTGTTGCGGGCACTGCCCGGTGCCATGTAGGATGTCCAGCAGCCCCTCTAGAGGCAGGTGGCAGCTTCCCCTCCCCAAGTTGTGGCAGCCAGAACTGCCCCTGGAGGAAATGCCCGCTCCCTCCTCTGTAGAGAACCAGCAATCATTCGTTAGCATGAGACCTGAGGCAAAATACCAACTACTTAATAAGTGAAAAAATTAATAAGCATTTTTCCTTTTCTAACATTTCATTTCTTGGGGCCGCATCCTCCCAGCGGAACCAGCCCCCTTGGGCAGCACGTGTGTCTGGGCCCCCGCACAAAGGCCAGCAGCACGTGCGGCTTGTGGAGAGGCTGCCCTTCGAGGCTGGAGGCCGCAGGGCACTAGGAGTCGGGGTGCAGGGCCACCTGAACTCTGGGGCCCAGGCTTGGGGAGAGGCAAGGGGGTGTCGGTGAACCTGGGGGGAGGAAGGCCTGAGCGCAGGCAGGGGAGAGGAGGGGGACTGGGGAGAAGCCCGGTGTGACTGGGGCACGTGGGGAGTGATGCAGTGGAAGATCAGGGCGCACACGGCGAGTTCTAAGGAGCTGGATTTTATTCTCCATTCCCACTTTTTGATTTCACCATGAACTCTCCAGGAATCGGTTGTCCGTCCATCTGTCTGTGCATCTATCCGCCTGTCCTCCATGGGGTGTATGCGGAGGGCTTACAGTGCTCAGGGGATGCAAGGAAACTGCTCATGTGGAATCTCTGTCCTCAAAGGCTATTGTGATGACATGGGCACTGTGATGACCGTTAATGACAAAGGGTGACAGAGAAACACCAGGCGGTGTGACGGCAGAGGACGCATAGGCGCTGAGTCTCGAGGCCCGCCTGGTGCCTCCAAGGGTGAAGCCTCCCTCAGACCACTTGGGAAAAAAGAGGGATTTTTGTAAGGACAAGCACCTCTGGTTTGCTCCATTGTCCCCTCGCGCTTCTGCCAAGCTTTAAGGTGTCTCTCATCCAGGTCCAGCCTGGTTCTGCCGCTCACCCTCCTCCAAGCACGCCGAGCCGTGGGGCTGTGGCCAGGGCAGCGCCCCCTGGCTCAGAACCCGCCGTTGGTCCATTCAGAGGCCAGGGACCAGGCCGGGTCATCTCAGCTGGGTGCAGCCCACAGCAGGCCGATTTGTTCACTAAGCAGGGATGGGATAAGTACCTAGGAGAGAGGTGGATAGGATAGTGGAGGAGGATGTCTGGAAAAAGTGGGATTGTAGGTTGGAAGATTTATTGGGTTTCTCCTGTAGGGTTTGTGGACTTGACCTGTCATGTTGCTTTGGTAGGAAAAAAAGATAAGGAAATTTAGGTGCTTAAAAAATTAAAAACATTTACAAGCTCTCACCCTGGCCTACTGTTTCAGCCTTAAGAGCTGCCTTTACACTTGAACTCTATGTTTTAGTCATATTCTATCACGTAAGTTTCTTAAACCCACCAGTCTATCTGATCCTGGGGCCGTCCCATGCTGTTCCCTATGCCTGGAACACTGTTCTGTTATTCCAGCTTCTGGCTTTTGCCCTGTAGGCATTGTCTGCAATAGCCTAATGCCTCTAGACCTTCCCACAGCACTCTGCTTCCCTTGTCACTTTGTTTTTGTCGCTCTTAGATGGTGGCATCTAAAAGCTTAGTCTGTTTTGCAGGTCTTCACCCCCCTGGTATCTCTGGGACCTGGCTCAGTGCCTTACACACAGGTGGAAGTTAGTATGGATTAAGTGTATGTCTGAAGGCAATATGATAGTCATTTGTCTTGAACTAAATATAATTTCCCCTTTCCCACATTCGGTAAAACATCTTTGTCCTTTTGAAGACACACATATTGATCAGGTCTGTCCTTTTGAAGGCAATACGTATTGACAAGTGTATTGACTTATTATTGCCTGTATAGTCCCCCCCTTTTACTGAGGTATAATTGACAAACACAATGTGATGATTTGATATATGTAAACATTGTGAAAAGATCCCCCTCAGGTGAGATAATGTTAAGACACAACCAAGGAAAAATAAGCCCCTTTATTGAAAAAAAAAAAAAGCATCCTTAAGGGCCACCAGGGGTCAGTATAATCAAAGAAATGTTGTGAGATGCAAAACCAGCCCCAGCCCGGTTCTCTGGTTTTTAGTTTTCCTTATCTTTCCAGCATTCAGGACTGTTCAGTGTTTATTATTAAACTTTCAGCAGTGAATACTGATGGAAACATGTGTTATTTAAATTGCCCACTATTACAGACTACATTTTTGTTTTCTTAGGGCAATGACTGCTGTCAGTATAAATCTCAGGGGGAGGAAAATATTTTTGGGAGAGTGCTTTGAAATCTCATTTTATTTCCAGAAAACATGGTGTGATTCTAGTGTTACTCCTGAAAAGCATTTTATTAAAAAATACAGGACTTGTCAGAGCTTTGATTGTTGTGACTGTACGGATAAGAAGAGTGGCTTTTCTGAATCAACCTTTTTACAAAGTCAGGAAAAGGACCCTTTAGTTAAAGCACACTTGGTGGGCGTTGTGGCATTTCTACAATGGTAACGTGTACCTTTATAGAATAAGTGTGAGAAGTCATTTAATATACTGATAACCTTTCTGGATTTCTTAAATTGCTTCTGACCTTCTTGTATTGCTTTTCACCTTCAGGAATTTTAATGAGTAACAATTTTGATCTAGTAAAATCTAGGTTTTTATTCTTGCTCTTTATCTCCTTTATTGTTCATTATGGTGGAGTACAATAAGTTCTCCACATATTGACAGACATGTATTTTTTGCAATGCTTGTTTAAATCATAAAGCAACTCTTGATGACTATTGTTTTTCAGCCCTTTTAAATCTCCTAGGATTCAGTAGGAACACCGACTCTGTGCTACTTATGCATAAACTTAATTTCCTGCCTGCCCTCAATGGCATCATTCTTGGCTGCGCTGGGGACTGGACTTCCTCTCTTGAGAATGATTGCTATCCCCTCTCTCCTGCACTTGGTCCCTTCTGTCCTTTCCTGCAGTTATCTCTCCCTCAGCTCCCTGGGCACTGCACCCTCCGCTCTGAGGGAAGAGGTTTGTCTCAGCTGAAGCACCTCTCCACAGAAGTGTGTTTTACGTGCCTCATGTCCGTTATAGGAAAGTGGGGAAACAGGCTCCCATCTGGTGCTTTGGGAGATCCAAGCTCCCAAAGAGCTGCAGATGTGTTTTTCTTCGGTTCAGTTTCTTTTTTTTATGTGATAAAGTACATACAACATGAAATTTGCTCTCTTGACAATGTTAGGTGTACAGTTCAGGGTATTAAATACATTCACACGGTTGTGCGGCCATCACCACCATCCGTCTCCAGAACTCGTTTCCTCTTGCAAAACTGAAATTCTGTGCCCCTTAAATAGTAACTCCCCATTCCTCACCCCCTCTCCCCCTGAGCCCCTGGAGGCCACCATTCTGCTTTCCAACTCGGTTTTGAGCACTCGTACCACATGGAAGTAGAGTCATATAGTTGTTGTCTTTTTGTGACTGGCTTATCTTGCTCAGTGTCATGTCCTCAGGGCTCATCTGTGTTGTGGCATATGTCACAATTTCCTTCCTTTTTAAGGTTGAATAATATTCCACTCCATGTATTTACCAGATTTAGTTGCTCATGTTTCTTGCATTTATGCTTCAAAAATTGTATTCCAGTTACTGGAAGACAACTTTAGACGTTCTTTAAAAGAAAGATTAATGTCTTAACGTCAGGCCCCACGTTCCAGGAGGGATGTGCCCCACCGGCCCTCTCCCTGTGGCCGCCCAGACCCAAGTTTAGGGCTCTTGGTCCTCCGAGATCCTAAAGGGACAGCCTGAGTCATTAAGAGGGTCCTCCTCACGTAATCGCAGCGGCCTTTGCTGCTGAGTTTACAGCCCAAGGCTTCAGTTGCTAGAACTTACCAGTGGTTCTCAAACATCAGCTGCCTAAGAATCAGCTGATTTAGTAGCTTGTTCACGATGCAGAGCCCAGGCCCCACCCCAGATCACGAGTCCCTAGTGCTGGCACAGGAAGGTACTCAAGGGAAGTACGTCTGTTTCCTTGACCACATTTTAAGAAGTGTGGACATGTGTCCACAGCTGGGCATCTTTAGTTTCTATGTGTTCTGCTGAGAGGAGGTGTTGGGTAGTGGAAAAGGTGTGGACTTGGGGACAGGCCCCCTGATTTGATCTTTAATTCCCTAGTGATGAGACTGTGAGCTATTCGCTCTACTTCTCTGGGTGGCCAGCTCTGCAGAGCTCCCTGGCACTGTAGGCATAAACCTGATTTGTCGTGACAATCTGTAATTTCGTACCCTCTCTGGTGGCTCTGATGCACAGCCAGCTTGTGAACCCCTGAACTAGGTAACCCTGAGTGCTTTCTAGCTGTGACCAGCTGCAGTGTCTCAGTCTATCTTGCTCTCAAGCCAGTGTTGGGGTGGGGAGGATGAGAAGGAGGAAGTGGGAAACTCAATAGCCCCACGGCTTGAAGTCGTGTTTTTGGAGCCCCAAAAATCAAAGTATTAGTGATTCAGAAGTAGTCTGCCTTGAGCTCTGTGTCCAGCAATCTCCTTTCCTCTCTTGTGTTGACTGTTAGGAGGGATGGCCAGCACCTCCGGCTGTTTATAGCCTCTCAGAATGCTGGTTATCTCTCTGGCCTCCCTGCATAGCTGTTGTCTGGGTCAGTGTCCATCTGCTGTCGAGGTTCGTCTGGAGCCGTCTGTCCTTTGCCAAAGAACACCTCTTTGTTTGGACAGGCTGCATCCTTACCACACGGGGCGAGGAGCATCTGGGAGGCCCCCCCGGCTTGTGACGACAGCTTAACAGGAAGCACGGAGCAGACTGAGACGGGTCAAATCGGTGGCATCCTCTCTGGAATGTGGACGCAGCTTCCAGAATACTTTTGCTAGTTCTGCTTTTTTTGGGAAGGACCTCACGTTCTTACTTCCACAGGCAGGGGAGCGGGAGGGAGCAGTCTGTTTGAGAACTCTGACCTTAGAACTTCAGCTGCAGAGGTTCGCACTCATTTTCTGTTATCCCATAGGTTCCTTATACATAATCCTCCTGTGCCACTTATTGATCAGTGTAGTTCTTTTTCTTTTACTGTTGTGAGATAAACATAATGGGAAACTTTTGATTTTAACCATTTTTAAGCATATAGTTCTGTGGTATCAAGTACATTCACATTGTTATGCAAACATCATCACGATCAATTTCCAAAATTTGTTTCAGCCTTGCAAACTGGGATCAGTGTCATTT
>JAVSCE010009495.1:0-91978 GCA_032199065.1 Smutsia gigantea | reverse complement strand
GGAACAAAAGGTTGTGGAACATGCCTTAAAACTCTTTCACTCCTACTCACCCACCAACTCTTGTCCCACACTGACTGTGGGTACATCCTGGAAAGCTAAGTCACTGACACTTGTTGCCTAATTAGACTAAACACTCTTCTGGACACTCCTGGGTTGAGAGATACAAGCAGCCTTTAACAAACACGTAAGAGTTCACTTAAAGTCATGAAGTCACGGAGAGAACAAAAGCTTAGAAGCAGGGTAAACCTGAGGGAGAATCAGGGCTCTGCCATCTACAAAACTTTGGGTAGGCTATTAAATATATCTGAAGCTCATTTTTCATTGAAAAAAGGAACAATACTATAAATATTTAACATGGACATTTTCACTAAGTATTCATTCCTTTCCAACCACCTTAGAATATCAAGCAATTTTGCATTGTGCCAGGTCATGAGGCAGGACTGCTAAAAGCAGTACTCTATTGTTTCTATTCGAATAAAGTATAAAATGTGATCTTAAGTTATGTTCTCTCATTTGTCATTCATGGTATTCTAACCCTGAATATTCATTTATCTTTTAAGATAACTAAATTTATGATAATTTGGTGGGCTCCTGTACCATTCAGAAATATTTTAGGTCAGTAATTTCTATGTCCTAATAAAGTAATGAATAAATAATTTTTAAGTGTTATAATAATAAGTAACACCACACTATATTGAGTGCTTAATATATGCTAAGCAATCTTTACAGCCAATTTAACACACATTATCTCAACACAGGTCAGTAATTATACTTGTTAGGTGCTATCACTAAGCCTATTTTATGAAAAATTGAAACTTAGAAAAGGTAAGTAAATTGCTCATGACAGTGTTACTAAAATGCAACATAACCTGAGCCCCAACCTAAATCTGAATGCCTCCAGAACTAGTGCTCTTAACAACTACACGCTACCCCCTTTCACTATACTGGCAGTTGGACAAACTGCATGCACGCAAGTGAACATGCTTTGCCAACCCTCTTATTATCAATAGGCCAGGGCAGCGCTCTCCTAATCAACACTGGTTTAGCAGAAGTGATCAACATTCTGCCCTACCAGATCACCACTATATATGCCTTGATGAGCTTGTTATTTCCGGTCTCCTTTATTGTATTTTTGGAGCCAGATCTGGGTTCAAATTACAGTCCACCTCTTCATATCTGTATGATGTCAGGCAAAAGACTTTACTTCCACATAACTTCGTTCCCCAAAATGCCCAACCTGAAGGGCTAGTAGAATATAAAAATGAATAAGGGCATATTTCAAGTGTCTTGAGAAAAAAGCATAGCTTGAAATTACTACTTTCCAATTGTCAGGAAAGGAATCACTACACATCCATTAAGTGGTTAAAATACTCTGGACTCAAGATAGGCATTGTAGATATCCTATTGCTTAAAGAGTGTGAAAATGGAGCTACTGTATTAATTAAACTTCTCTGTTGTTGTGAGTAGCTGTCATGGCTCAAATACTGTGCCAGACTTTTCACACTAAGTAAAATTGGTCCTTTATCTTTGAATAAATGTTCTTGAATAAGAAATATATTTTTTCTATATATAGATTTATATATAGAAAGAGAACAAATAGTTGTACATATATACATAGTATGTACACGTTTATTATTTATATGTATAAATAAAATAATTAACCCACTCCTGCTTCACATAGGTTGTTAAAGAAAACATTCAATTTTGCTACTCCCACATCATAAATTTATTAACTCATCTTGGTGAATGGATGATGTGATAGCAAAGAGTTAAGAGTCAGAAAAGTGGTGGAGGAAATAAAATTAAGAAATGAAAATCTATTCTGAAAATCCTGTGATTGCCCATCAGTGAAGTCATTTTGGAAAAATAGCCTGTGGGTAAAATTGTAAACACCATATGTTTTTTAATATTGAAGTGTTGTCTAAGAAAATTACTGAAAATAAAAAATTTTAATCCCAAAATTACTTTGAATTGGCAGATATATCCATAATAGCAATAACCCTTTTCCTTTAACACCTTGATGGTTCTGCAAATAGTTATTTATACTAACTAAAATGAAGGCTACAAAGAATTTATGTCCTTACTGAACTTTATAAATTCCATACTTATTGGAAAAGGAACTTCTAGGGAAAAAAAGCTATACTTAATCCACAGCTGTGATTTTTGGTGTTTGTCATTAACACACTCTGACCTTTCTGGTCTGAGATTTTTCACATAAGCCCAGACAAAATGGTGCTATTCGTCCTCTAAGATTATTGCAAAAAAGTTACAAATAAAATTAGACATTGTAAAATAAAAGCCATTGTGCATCCATAGTAAATAATATTTAAATTTTTAGTTTCTTTGATGATTCTTTTTATAAAATGCAGACAGCATCATAGATGAATACAACTTCAGGATAAATATGTACAGCTGTATTAAATTATAGTAAAAAAATCTTTAATGACCAAGTGTAAAGACAACAGAAGGGAGATGGCTGACATGATCCACACCAGCATTTGATTAGATAGATATAATATTTGTAATAAAGCATGTCCTAATACTACATTCTGAGGAAGCACCAGAAGAAATAATATGGAATCCAAAAGACATTTTCTCACAGTGTTAGTATATACATCAGTCAATCATCACATGGTTTGGGAATTGTATAAATTTTCATGCATCAATTTGAGCAAGTTTATCAGTCTCAATGCTTTCAGCTGTTGAACAACAGATTTATGAAACTAATTCATTTGAGATATAATGAGGATATAAAAATGCTTAACAAATGTGGTTTACCACCAGCTAATACAGACTCACATGAACAATCATTTCCTGTAAATGTCTATTAATTAGACAAATAGAACTCCAACAAATAGCACTGCTATGTGATTTGGGAAAGTCCTTCACCCACTCTGGTCTACAGCAACTTCAAACAGAGACCATGGGCTGGTTGATTGCCTGTGCCCTCTTAACACGAAAGCTTTAGGAGCTGTTATTTTGTATATTTGCTTTCATTTTGAGAGTAGAACTGTACTGAACTAAAAAGTTAAAAAATGGCAGAATGTCTTTTGGAAAATGTTGGAAATGCTTTCTTCCTAAATTATTTCCATTCTTCCTTTCACACCTGCCTACATATATACTTACCTAACAAGGTAACAAATAAGACCATTTTCTCTTACCACTTAATTTATGTATGATATATATTTTTGAGCATTTTATTGTATTTCTGTTCATATCTTTCCAATCATTAGTAAGTAAGCTCTTTGGGAAAAAGACTGATGCCTATTCCTTTTTTGGATTTTTCGTTGTATTTAGCAAAGTGCCTGTCTGTAAGATGCATTCATTTGATATTTTTTAATAAATTAATTTTGCCTGAGGCTGTCAATGTAGTGTGGCTCTGGTATCAGCCTCTCCCTGCCATGCCACACTCAGTGAGGCTGTGTATACAGCATAATCTAAAATCCAGATTGGAGAATTTTTCTACTTTTGCCTTTATTTCATTGCTCTAAGCCATATCAGGAACCATCCACTCTTGCTTTCTACACTCTTGGCTTTGAGAATTGGTTCACACTCCTTGTTTTGTTCCACTTGGCTTTGGCAAATTATTCCAGACTGTTTACCTTGTGTACTGACCTTGGAAACCCCTCAGATTTGCCTCTGCTAATTGTCTCCGCCTCCTTTGGCTCCAAATTTCAAATCATTGCCCAGACCAGGCCTCTGAGACACCACCTGCCCCATCTCGTGGAAAGGAAATCACATTTGATTTCTTTGGACAATATCCATCTTATCAGATTCATCCAAAACTCAGATTTGTTTGTAATGGGCACTTAAAACCCAGACTGAAATAATGTTAAGAAGTTTCTAGCTGTGAAGGTAAAGAGAACACTCATTTGGTTCCAATAACAAGTGCCTACACAGAAATAAAGCAGTAGAGGAAAAGATGCACTTCTTAATAGGATGTGCAAAGAACATGGAAAAATACTGAAGAATTAAGGAAGATAAAATGTACCTAAATTATAGAACACTGGGGTTTAAAGAACTCCAGAACTTTAAACAGAAGATCTAATAAAAAACCTTCACTGAACAAAAATTTCCTTCATAAAATATTTCTGATACATGATCACTCAGACTCTATTTCAATATTTCCAGGAATAAAGAGCTAAGTAGGCTAGTATCTTAAGAAATCTATACTGAGTGGAAATCCACATTCAGTACTATCCACTGTGTTTGTCCTCATTCAATCCTTTGGAACTATCCCAAAAAAAGTCTTCTTTCTTTTCCAGGTGATAACTCTGAATATTGTAAGATGACCATGACAGCCTCACTACCACCAACAGCACTGAGTGTGTGTGTGTATGTGTGCATCCACGTGTGTAGCTGATCATAAGAGCTTTCTACTTGTTAATACTGAGGCAAGTACCTTATAACTTATGAAGTTATTACTTTCACTGTGGGCTCATATTTAACTTTTCAGAGCATGATTTCTGGCTTGTACCAACAATATGATCTTTAAGCTTGGATTTTATAATGAGGAGGATGATATATGCCTCATATGGTTGTAGCAAGGCTTAAGTGAACTAAAGTTTGTTTTATGAGTTAAGAGAGTTAAAGCATCAAATGCACAGGATTTTCAACAAACTGACTCTCATCAGCCATCAGTTTTAACTCAAGCATCCTCAATTTACTTCTGCAACTGATCAAAAAATATTCATATAATTATAAAAATAATATTCAGTATAAAAATTGAAATAAAAATAAGTAGAACTAAGAGATAGCAGGTAGTAGAAAGATAGAGTATTTGATGCATATCTATGAATTTTTTCATTTGCATAGCATTTTAATTATTTATATAACTAATATCATCCAATTTGCATTCTGGTTAGCATTAATACACAAGCATCTGATCATGTTGGGAACTCTATCTTGTCATAAGTTTCATTTTGATGAATGCATGATATTCCGTCAAGTGAATGTATCATGATGATACTAACTAATTTCCTTATTCGGACATTTACTTATTGTAAATAGTTCACTATGATAAACAATTATATAACAAATATTTATTCATAAATATTACTCTGTTTTTCACTTTTTATTGGAATAGAGCTCCAAATTTTTTTAGAGACAGACTTGAAAAATATACTTGCAGTTGAAATTATCAACAAAAATGAGAAATTGCATATATTCATATCTTATATTTTGGGTGGATGTATGTTTGTGTGACTATTAAAGTTATTTCACAGTGTTGATTTTGTCCCACATCGATTCAATGGGTTCAATGTTTTAATATATTTCTCTCTGTTCTGTCATTTCTACAAACAAGTTGTGTCTGTCTAAGTCTTTGTTCAAATTATTCATATGAACTTTGAGGAAGAGGTTATCTAGGACAGATACTTTTGACATGTCACTGGAGACATCACTCCAGTTTGATATTGGTTCATTAATCAAGACTCTGGGAACACTGTCCAAACAGCTAACAATTTACCAACTATACTGTCATTTAGTCCTCATGTCTGTGTATCATCAACAAGATGGTAAATTTCCTTCCAAAATATGCTATCACAAGGTAGATTCGTCTTATATGGGTTCAAACAATTATACAGAATTTGAAGCTACAGAGGAAATTTGAGAAGGAAACCATTCTAAAATAGCTGCTGGTAAATAATATGAATTAATAATCAATCTGTCTCATATCTATTGCTAAGATTTTTATCCATATAATATTTAGAGAGTATTTGTTAGGGACTTTGCCCACGTCCCATGCATGTTTCTTAATAGGCAAAATACAAACTTTTCCTGGAAAATCAGATTTTACTGTTATAAAATGAAAGCATAAAAAATTATTAGATAATTCGTTTTTTAAATATAAAAGCATGGATGGATGGATGGATTATAATGTCTAAAATGTATACATCTTAAAGCTTTTTATGGTCAACAGTGCACCATCCTGCACTCACTGCGCTTTACTTATGGGTTGACAGGCAAATCTTATCAAAGTACATGTTTGCAGAAAAATCAGCTCTCATTTGTTAGTTCTAAATACTATGTAATGGCAACGCTGTTTTGTTCCACTGCTAAATAACTTAAATGTTTCAATAGGTGGACTGTATTCTCTGCAAATGTAATTCTTCACATAAAAAAAGTTTGTCAAATAAAATTAGATTTTAGATATTAGCTTAGCACTAAAATATGATTAATTCCCTTTCAAGACACTACCCCCAAAAAATGAATTTTAGAAGAATGGCTCATCTTTTATGATGGATAAAACAAGCGTGACAACATTAAAGGGGACTTTCCGCAAAACTCAGAAGGGGCTCCCATAAAGTATTGTCTGGGTTCTTCACTTAAAGGGAAGCTTTCACCACGTCCCGAGCCCTTGATGCCCTACAAATGAAGGAGAAGGATGCCCTCAAATTGCTTGCAGCAGAGACCCACTTTGGTGGCCCAGCCTTGACTTCCAAACGGAATGGCTCATCTACAAAAGCAAAAGTGACGGCATTACCTGATAAATCTGAAGAGAACCTGGGGGACGCTTCTACAGGCAGTTCATGCCATTGAAAACCCCGCTGAGGCCGGTGTCATGTCCTCCGGGAATACTGGCCAGATCCTCAGCGGCTCGGCCTCTGGAGCCGCCCCTACTGCGGCCCTTCGGTCCGGGGAGCTTCCCCAAGCAGATGCGGGCAGCCACCTAGAACCCGCCCCTGGCGGCGGTTCCTGAGCCCAGGGGCAGCATCGGCCTCTCCCAGACGTGTGTTCTTTAACTTGTTAAGGGGCCGCCTAACCCAGATTCCCCAGGCGCCGTGCGGCCTTGCTGTCGGCGCCACGGCACGCCCGCGACTCGGGGCCCAGGTGGAGGCGGCGGCCTGAAGTTCTGGGCATGCGCGGCCCGCATCCCAGGAGCCCCCGGGGCGGTCACGCCTGCTCTCCACCTGGGCAGGGATTTTGAAGACCCTGAGAAAGAAGAGGGGGCCGCTGCTGAAAAGGCTGTGACCAAGGAAGGGTTTCAGGGTGAACGGACCCCTTCAGCCCCCGATCATTGCTACGCAGCTGCCGCCACCAGCTCTGGCCCTGAGGCCCCACTGCTCGGGCCACCGACGGGTAGGGACCACTGCGGAGTGTTCTTAAGCTGTTCTTCCACAGAATCCACAAAGTAGGAAAATGGAAATAAGGGTGGCAGGAAATAAGCAGTGTCTTAAAAATAAATAAAAAGAGGGGATCTTCCTTAACTTTCCAGTTTTGGAAACAAAGCTGCCTTATCCAGCACATTACAGGAACTCTGCAATTTTTCTGACCCCTGTTTCTAATTTTTATTCATCTTCATTTTAATTATCCTTTAGTTTGTTATCTAAAAGTTAGGGTTTCTTATAAATTGTCCCCAGTGCAGTGTATCATGAAAAGCATTTTAGTGGGGGAAAAAAATAATTTGGCTTGGGTAATCATTGTTAAAGGTAACTACCTCACTTTTTAAAAGTATATTAAATGAGGAAGTAGTTGAAAACCACTAGACAACCATTAAAGCATACTTTACAGGAGACTTGAAAGTTGTGCAAAACAAAGGTACATTCTTTAGCTGTCCTTTCCTTCATCTGGAATGATGTCCTTGTTATCCATTACAGAGTAAATGAGCATTTACGCACAGTGACGAAACTGTCCATGAAGAAAAGAAGTAAAGGTAAGAAACTAAGATGTACTGAGTACCTACTATGTGCCAGCATTTACATAGTTGTCACTACTTTTATTTCTCACTAAAACTACAAAGCGGGTAGAATTAGGAGCTCAGAGGAGTGGGGTTACTTCCCAAGTCCTCACAGGTAGTAACGTGGCACAGCCCTGTTCCAACCTCAAAGTTCAAGCTCTTTCTTATTTACCATGCTGCCTCTCAGCTGCCAAATGGCCTTTCCTGAAGAAAATAGAAGCTGTTGAGAAGATATTGTAAAACATGTTTAAGACATTTAAAAATATTCTATAGAAGAATTATTCCCATTATCACTGTGATTAAAATAAATAATATTCATCTTAACAATGGTGATGCTTTCAAGTCTTAAATAGCCTCTCTCTTAGAACCCCTATAGTATATAGAACACCCTGAGTTTCTTTTATAACTGAACAGTTTCCTTTTAGTGTCATAATATGCTCTGTATTAACAGAGGCTCAAGAACATCAAGATTGCTTTGCAGCCCTTCTCTGTGGTCTAGGAAACTCTAGATCTTTGTGTAGCACAGGATTAGGAGGAAAATATCAACTTCAAATTTCAGTGTAATGAAAGCAATGTCTAGAATCCTAATCAGAGAAATCCAGCTTAAATCAGAACTGTGACAGCATTAAGAGTGAAAAATACAGATTATTTTTGACCCTCCTTTTCTTCATCGTAATTTTTCTCCACTCGTTGCTTTGCTTTGCCTCTTCTTGTTAATTTAATGTATATATTATGTGCATTATTGTGTCCCTGGCATTTTGCTGAGACCATTTGCCAATTTCTGGTAAGAGAGACTAGTAAAAAATAAATACTAGTAATGTTAGAAAAGAAAAATTATTCAGTACGCTGATAAAATTAATGAATCATGCTAAGGAAATCTCATTGGGAACAATGATAGAAAAATTAATTCCTTGACAAAATAATAATATATAGTTAGGTAGATGTTAGATTGATTGATAGATACTGATCTTATGTCTAAAAGGAAAACAAGTTTAGAGGCATGTCAATTAAACATAGGAAGAACAGCACCAAAACAAGAGCTAGTGTTTTCATTTAACATGATTCTTGAAATTTTGGATAATTTCAAGAAGATATAAAACAGTAATAAGAGATGTTAGCAAATACAAAAGTACCATAATTTACAACTGATATAGTTAAATGCTTAGAAATGCACGCACAAGAGAATCAACACAAAAATCTAACAAAAATATTAGGATTAATATGAGAACTCAATAAAGGGACCAAATATCAGATCATCTTATCAGCTATTTGTTTTGGAAACTTTTATACCTATAAAAAACTTGGAAGAATAGTACAATGAATATCTGTGCTGTTTTAAGCCAAGACTGATCAATTGTTAAAATTTTGCCAGATTTGCTTTCTCTCTCATTTTATCCATACATCTTCATGTTCTCATATTCTCTTTCTCTCTGTCTCTGTTTTTGACCAAGGCATATGAGAGAAAGTTACAGCCATTTAAATACTTGCTCCCTAAAACTTCAGCATGTATGTAAGAGTATTTCTAAAAGTCAGTATTTTCTCATATATAAGCAATAACTAATTAGAAAATAAAACAAATTTGCAATAACAACAAAAAAAAGACCATATTGAGATGCCTAAATGTGGAAAATTATTCTAAAATTTACTGAGCTCTATAAAAGATAAACTATTTCTGGACAGAAGATAACATAAAGTAAAATTACCATTTTCCCCAAATTAATTCATATGTACATGTTACACAAAATCTAATCAGAATTATACTATGATACTAAAAATAAATAAAATCTTTTTAATGTTGATCAGAAAGAAAGATCAAGCAAAATCAAAAATATAGTTTGGAAATATATATATATATATATAGTTTGGAAAAGAGGTAAAGGTAATCCTTTTTAGTGAACCAGAGATCATAACTCTTGGCATTAGAACAAAATTTGAACCCCACAATTTGTTTGACCTTGGACAAGTGATTAATTTCTCAGAGTTTTGGGTTCCTCATCTATGAAACAAGCATGAAAACATCTGTCTTGTGGGGTTATGTGAGGATTCCAAATAACCACTTGAAAAATGTACAATGTTCAGGCAATGAAGAAAATGTCAGTATATGTTTTGAGGTATTGCTAGGACTTTGGAGATTATAATCTATAATCAATTTGGATTCAAAATAAATTTCAGTTCTATGTAAAGATTAGATATTACATATATGTATATGTGGAATATGTTATAAAATTGAAAATTTTTTAAATAAAAGAAAAATATAAAAAGGTAAATATAAACTAAATTTATCAAATCTCTGAGGTAGAGGCTTTTTTACTTTTATTTATTTATTTATTTATTTATTTTTATTAAGGTATTATTGATATACACTATTATAAAGGTTTCACATGAAAAAACAATGTGGTTACTACATTTACCCATATTATCAAGTACCCACTCATACCCCAATTCAGTCACTGTCCATCAGTGTAGCAAAATGACACATATTCACTGTTTGCCTTCTCTGTGCTACACTGTTTTCCCCATGATTCCCCACACCATGTGTACTAAACACAAAAATACCCCACAATCCCTTTCTCCCCCCCCCCCTCCCATACCCCTCTCCTTTGGTAACCACTAGTTCCCTCTTGGAGTCTGTGAGTCTGCTACTATTTTGTTCCTTCAGTTTTACTTCATTGTTATACTCCACAAATGAGGGAAATCATTTGATACTTGTCTTTCTCCATCTGGCTTATTTCACTGAGCATAATATCCTCCAGCTCCATCCATGTTGTTGCAAATGGCAGGATTTGTTTCCTTCTTATGGCTGAATAGTATTCCATTGTGTATATGTACCACCTCTTCTTTATCCATTCATCTACTGATGGACACTTAGGTTGCTTCCATTTCTTGGCTATTGTAAAAAGTTCTGTGATAAACATAGGGGTGCATATGTCTTTTTGAATCTGAGAAGTTGTATTCTTTGGGTAAATTCCAAGGAGTGGGATTCCTGGGTCAAATGGTATTTGTATTTTTAGTTTTTTGAGGAACCTCCATATTGCTTTCCACAATGGTTGAACTAGCCTACATTCCCACCAGCAGTGTAGGAGGGTTCCCCTTTCTCCACATCCTCGCCAACATTTGTTGTTCTTAGTCTTTTGGATGGTGGCCATCCTTACTGGTGTGAGCTGATATCTCATTGCGGTTTGAATTTGCATTTCCCTGATGATTAGTGATGTGGAGCATCTTTTCATGTGTCTGTTGGCCATCTGAATTTCTTCTTTGGAGAACTGTCTCTTCATATTCTCTGCCCATTTTTTAATTGGGTTATTTGATTTTTGGGTGTAGAGGTGTGTAAGTTCTTTATATATTTTGGATGTTAACTCCTTGTCAGATATGTCATTTACAAATATATTCTCCCATACTGTAGGATGCCTTTTTGTTCTGTTGATGGTGTCCTTTGCAGTACAGAAAGTTTTTAGTTTGATGTAGTCCCATGAGTTCATTTTTGCTTTTGTTTTCCTTGCTCGAGGAGATGCGTTCAGGAAGAAGTCGCTCATGCTTATATTCAGGAGATTTTTGACTATGTTGTCTTCTAAGAGTTTTATGGTTTCATGACTTACATTCAGGTCCTTGATCCATTTTGAGTTTACTTTTGTGTATGGGGTTAAACAATAATCTAGTTTCATTCTTTTGCATGTAACTGTCCAGTTTTGCCAACACCAGCTGTTGAGAGGCTTTTTTACTTTTTAAATGATACAATGAATTATAAAACTTATACATAGAAAAAAATTCTGGAAGAAAATATATCCAAATATTAAAAATGGTTGTCTTTGGATAATAGATCTTTTATGGCTGATCTTTTCCTTTATTCAGTTTTTCTGTGTTTCCCAAAAATTCTATAAGTAGCATATATTAACTTATGATAACAAAAATTTTTGAAAAGTCAATCAAAATAATTATGTTACACTGAGGGCAAAGTGGGCTTTAAAAGAGAAGCATTAAGAAAAAAAGCTCCAGGAGCAAGAAGCACCAAATTTTTCCAAGGTGAGCAAGGAGGTCAGAAAAGGCTTCAAAAGGAAAGTACATCAGAGTTAATTCAAAGAATGAATAAGAAATGGACAGACGGAAGAGACAGAGATGAAAGACAGGATGGACTAAAGGGTACTAGATGGATGTGTTGCATAAAGAGTTTTTACTTCATCCTGCAGGCAGAAAGGAGCACTACTGTACTCATTGGGTGTTGGGATGGGTGGGTGGGTGGGTGGATGGATGGATGCATGGATGGATGGATGGGTGGGTGGGTGGGTGGATGGATGGAAAAATAGTAATTTTGTTGAAATTAAGGATTTTAAGCTGGTAGAAATATCAGAATGCAGACAGCTGTTAGAAACCTGAACTAATAGGGAAGATGAAAACACCATTAGATGACTTAGCAGGAAATGAATGGTGAAGCCTGCTTTGTGAGAGGGTGACTCCAGCTAGGTAGTTAAGTCAGCTAATTTGCCATATGCTTGAAGCCAAATTATAATAGCTCCTTTATAGGCCTGTACCTTATTGTGTATTTTCTCGGTACTCTTCACTAAGTCCAGGACAGAAACCAGCATACCATTTGTTTTCTCCACTCAGAACTTAGGCAGTGGTTGGCACAGGGAAGGAAGAATGAGAATGATGTGCAGAAAGGGAGTCAGAAAGGAAAGGAAAAAACAAAGGCAACATAGGAAAGAGAATATGTGATGGTGAAAGAAAGAAGAGAGAAAAATGAGATAGAAGAAAATATGGGCAAGAAAAATACAACCTCGTCTGTCCCTTCCCCCATCACTTCCCACCCCTTCTGCATCCCTCTCCTTCCTGTGCACACACATATACCTTGGTTTTTTGGATCATTGCCCCACATCCTTTGTTGCTGCCAAAACCACATGGGCTAGGGTGCAGGGGCTGGGGCTGGACGGACAAACACTCCACAGACCCATTCTTGTCCCGTGCATGGTTGGAAAACTTTTGTTTTTTTAGTTTTTTTCTGAATAAAAAAGATTCTACTAAAAAATTGTTATTTCTATTATTTGCGCTTAAATCCTATTAAGATTATTTGTACTATTTCAGTTTATTTTGCTCCTATGGAGTGGATGAGCCAGCAGACCCAATTTCCCAAATATAGCCAATGTACCTTGCTATTAGTAGACACTTTCTTAGGCTCATGGCTATCTCTAGCCTGTGGCTGCATTGCTCAAGTTTCCAAGTTTTCCTCAGTCCTGGTGTAGCAGCAATCCATTTCCCACTATAGCCAAAATTTTTATTATGCTATTTGAATTCTTACTCTAAATAACAAAAATTAATAAATATATTGAACAACCTCATCAGGACCAAGGGGCTAACATTGCTATTATTTGCTAAAGGCAATATAATTTGATCTCGTACATTTCCATTTACTTAACTGTAAATCCTCATTCACAGTGCAAAGGGATTGGTTTTTGAAAAGATGATGTTTTTATCTATCTGAATAACCAGGGAAGAGAATATAGATCATCTCCTCAAATTAAAAAAAAAAGGCCTTATTTTCATGAGCTAGTTAACCACATCATTGACTAGTGTTGACAAAGGTGAAGAGCCTAATGAGTAAAAATAAAACTGGTATTGCCCCTCAAGAAGTTAATTTTTATATACAGCACATTTGAGGAGTGTTGTTTATTATGGCTTGGTAAATATTTTTAAAGACTTGTTTTGACAGAAGCTGTGTTCCTTCTAAGAAGGGAAGTTTATGGGGATATTGTAGCAGCCTAGAAGATGCAAATCAGAAGCATTTATGAGCTGGAGAAAGATAGGCATGAAGTTGTACATGACATACAGTAAAAGTGTACAACTTTTGCCTTTACAATTGCACATGGATATCTAAGGGAGGTCACTATTTTTCCTACAGCATGCCTTCCTAATGTATCTAAAAGACAGTCCTACATTTCATGTGCATGTGTGCTCTCATTCAAGAAAACATTATACACAGAATGCTAAATTTACAGAAGATACAAATTAGAGGATAATTATGCACAATCCAGAAGGACATTTTAACACAAGTTTTTTTAAAGAGGCAACTTCCTTAGTACATTTAAAATATTATTTGGTGTATAGAACCATGGCCTACAAGTAGTCTATCAAAATAATGTGTATGAATTTAAAGAATACAATCAGAATGTGTTCTTCATAGGTATGAAAATAAATGAAACAACCTTAAAACTTGCTCATTTATTAATTTCAGGAAATACCCTTAACCAGTATATAAGAAAGGCAAGTATTAATTTAAATTACACACAGAATTTAAGGGAAGGACAATATTTATTTTTCCTGCATAAATGAAAGATTATTGGATTTTAAGCCAGGTTACAGGATTTGTGCTTACTGGACATCAGCCTCCCAACTCATCCTGAAAGATGCTTTATCCTGTGACACTAATATGAGGTTTGGGGCATGAACCAGTTAAAAGAAAATGTTCTTAAATACACCAGCAGTTCTCAAAGTGTAGTTCCCAGACCAGCAGTGTCAGCATCACATGGGAACTTAGAAAACACAAATCATCAGGCTCCACCCCAGGCTTAACGAATTAGAAACAGGGATGGGGACCAGCAGTCTGTGGTTTAACAAGCTATCCACATGATTTTGATGCACACTGAAGTTTGGGAACCACTGAAATGATCTCATGAAGTCCTAGTATATGCATGCATCTGGTTACTGTTTTATACAATTATTTTCAAATTCCCTTCCTTGGAATGCTAGGAATTTGTAGGGCAGTTGTGGGGAGAGAAAAAATATGAGGAGAATATCTGTTTTCAAAATACAGTTGAAGGTTTCTGCAGGACTTACAGATACAAATGTGTACTAGATAGCTGCAGTTAACAAGACCTGAATACAGGAGAGAAAATAGAACCAACACAGGACAATGGGGAGAAGAAAAAGGAGAGGAGAAATCAGAAGAGGCAGAGAAAACAAGAGGAACATTATTCATTCAGATATTTAAAAATCTGCAAAATATTATACAGCAAACAATGAATGAATGTACATTATAGCTGTTCACAATGCAACAGTAATCTTAATTTTATATTAAATAGAAAAGCTGCAGATGACTATGAAGTATGATCCTTTTTTAAAAATAAAACATAACTAAAATAAAACATAGGTATACTTTTTTGAAATACAGTTAGGTGGGATAAAATGATATGAAAAGCAAAGCAAGGGAACAAGGAACACAGGATTTGGGACAGTGATTTTTGTCAGGTGGGACAAGACAGGGTGAGGGTATGAGGAGGACCACATAGCCAGACAGAAATTAGTGTCACAGTCTCAGCTTTTGGGTTGACTGTCTAGCTCATTGAATAAGAGTGAGGGAAGGAAGGAAGTCATGAGTAGACTAGCGGTGACCAAGGATTATAGATCATCTAATTTCATGCATGTCTCTTAAAAACTTACAAAGACTCTAGTAGTGAAATCATAGAACATGCACTTGAAAAATATCAGAATCAATCCAAAAAATAAGAATTTTTCATTATAGTACAGCATAAGGAATATAGTCAATAATATTGTAATTTCTTTGTATGATGACAGATGGTAACATACAATTAGTAATGTATATAATTGTTATGTCATTATGTTGTACATCAACTATATTTCAATTTTAAAAAAGAGTTCTTCATTATAATTAGGTTATTAAGACAGTAAGGTCTTTCCTTACACAGAACGTTATGATATTGGCTTTGTCTACAAGTTGTTTACACTTAAAAAAAAAAGGAAAGAGGTAACAAATCTCAGCTCTAGGCTAAAGGTTGATGAAAATAAATACATCTCCAAGACATGCCATTGCCACTTTTGGTACCACACTGCTCTCCTTTATTACCCTATTCTTGGATTTTCAGGGCCCTCATCTACGGAGAATGGGGTCACTACCCCCAGTAACCTTAAATACAATTTGCTGGTTCTAACCACCCCCATCAAACCTGATTTGATCTGTGGCAAGATGCCTTAGGCCCTTCTGCTCTGCGTAACAATAAATAGCAGTTATTCATGCAGACTAATTAGCCCTGATAATATGCTACCTATTGGCTAACACCTTTAGAGTGATGACTTAACCTAGTTAAAATGTATAACTTCTTGAAAGACATTTAAGGTCCTATTAGTATTTATTTGGAACTCTGTGGTATGCCATGGAGATATTCCTGATCAGAGACTTTTCTTCAAAGCACACCACCCAAATAGCACTCTCCCTTACTTACATGTCAGTACATTATCCACATATATGTAATTTTCATTTGTAATGACAATTTTTGAAGTATGTATATGTAAGTCCCTGGTGGTGATGGAAGCTGAAATGATTGAATCTTAGAAGTTGGACCATGTTAATACTAAGTCACTTACATTCTGTTAAATAATGACATGCCAGTAGACCAAGATCATTTTCCCATATTTATCTCTTTTTCCCATTGGGACTCAAGTGAAGGATACAAAGTTCTTGTTTCTCAAATGATATGGAAAAGGTAAGGTCATACTAATCAAATGTCTCCAAATATCCAAATTTAGATAAAACATTATTTTAAAATACAGATTGATTGGACTTACATATTATTTTTACCATGTGCAATAAAATGAGAAGTTGGGACTGTTAGATTATATATAAAGATAGAGAGAGAGATTGTATATATATAAAGAGAGAGAGACAGAGATACATACATTTATGTATATATATGTATATATATACACATTATCTGATAGTACATAAAAAGATTTAATTCTGTTTACTTTCAAAGGAATACCATCTATAAGACAACACAATATTATATTCTTAGCTGTCTCAACTCAGGTGCCTTTAGGCACTTAAATCATGAATATCCCTTTCTCCATTAAACATGGGTAAGAATTTCTTCAGGATAGTTAACAATTTTTTCCCCACTAATGTAAAGTAAAAACACTAAGTGGATTTAGTTCAAGACTCTGCAAAAGAGAATTTACCTTTGCACTAAGATCAGATAGACTCTTAAGAAAATTATGCACAACCTAAGAATATATTTATTACAGAAATTACTTAGTAAATGGGATCAAGATTTGAAGTGGGTTTGTCATGCGTTGCCTCCATTAGAGAAAAAAGAAAGTGTGACCCTTTATTCACAGGCACAGATTTGAGCCAGATACCTATAAAAAGTTAATGGGAAGATTCAGAACCTCATAAAAAGCTGTAGGAGAGCGTCCTGCTCCACATCAAATCACCATACACATCCATTGTGTGTGCTGTACATTATATGTCTGAGAAGGATGGAAATTATGCTTATAAAAGGCTACCAATAAGTTAAATCACAGATACTCACTAGTCTGCATATCCACAACACTTACAGCACCTTAAGCCCAGCATTTACATGAGAACACTATCAAATGTACTTTTGATAGAGCTTATTGTAATGCTTTCTTGCTAGCTCTAATTTGTAGGTGCTGCAGATGAAATTGGCCTGAATATTTAAGGAAATTTAGGCTTTCTCTAACACTCCTCGAAACCCTTCCAGCCTCAACCCACTACCCAGTCATGAGAGCACCTCACTTCCAGATAACAAAATGTATATTAGTCATCTATAGCTGTGTAACAGTTTATACCAAAATTCAAAATTTAGTGGCTTAAAACAACAAACATTTATTATCTCACTGTTTCTATGATTAGAAATTCAGGCTTGTCTTAGCTGCCTCCTCTGGCTCAAGTTTTCTCGCTGGGTTACAATTAAAGTGTCAGCAGAGGGTAAAAAATCTCCTTTCAGCTCACTCAGTGGCTAGTCATAGGCCTTGGGTCTTTGCTGGCTGTTGGCCAGAAACATGAGCTGCTTGCGGTCCTGTCCTGTCCATAGGGCTACTCACAACATGGCAGCTGCTTCCCTCGGAGGAAGGGCAGAGATAGACAGACAGACAGAGAGAATAAGAGAGCCACAAGATGGAAGTCACAGTCTTTTTGAAACCTAATTTCAGAAGTGACAGCTCATCACTTTTGCTGTACTCAGTTCTTTAGAAGTGAGTCACGATATCCCACCCACACGCAAAGTGAGTGGGAGCACGTTACACAAGGGCATGAGTTCCACAAGGTGGGAATCTTAGGAAGCCATTTTAAAGGCTGCCTGACACTGTGATCTGCTTGTCACACATTTCTAATTGCCTGGGTATTGTACTAACTTTCTGGATGGAGGGCCTTTGATCCCAGTGTTTTTTCTACATCTAGATTATTAATTAAATCTGAGACATTCTAATGATAGAATATAGTAAGATAATAAGAAAGTCTAAGTCTAGAAGGTAAGGGAAGATGTCTCTGAAGAAAAGACTTTAAACTCTGACTTGAAGATAGTGCAGTTAGCTATGCGTGTGTGAAGGTCCAGATGCAGGAAGGAATATCTGAACATAGAAAACAGAAGAAAAAGCAGCCACCGCTGCTTCTTCCTTGTTCTCAACATCTTTTGTGCCTTGATCTATTAACTGATCCTACTAATTTTAGATAAATGCATTCACTTTTATATACTTAAAGAACCTAAAATTTAATGAGCTTGGAGCCTTCGTGATTTGAAGAAGAATGAGAGGAAGAAAAAGTAACAGATGATGCTGAGGGGAAAAGAGGAAGACCTGGCAGACTAGTGGTGACAAGAAAAAGGATGCCTTGGTGAGCCCCTCAGAGATACTTCACAGGTGGATAAGGGAGTCTTTTTGTGGAAAGGAACTAGAATCTTTCATGGTGGCAGTCACTGTGGGGTTAATCCAACTGGAGTTCAATTCATGGTCAATAATATAAAACCAAACTATCAAATAAGGGCACTATTAGAAATCAGAATCTGAACCACTGATTGGAATTAAAAATAAACAAAACAAAATGAACAGGAAGACTGACCAGCCAGCATCTGGAATGGGGAAACAAAAAACAGATAGGCAACAAAGGTAGAGGAAAAGTTACATGGGGCAAGGAAAGCCCAGTAAATTACAGCTCCATAGAGATGGAGAGAATGGCTGAGGGTCTTATAAATATTTGTCTGCACCAGCTTTTTATATTTTGGGTGTTAGTATGCTGTCTCCATATGAATGTGGTTCACAGGCAAAATTCTTCCATCCCAGGCTACCAGCCTTACTCACAGATTTCTGAGATCCAGAAAGAGACTTTTGTATGGGCAGACTACATAGTTAAAAAGGGGATGTATACACTTGAAAGTCTTTTCACTGCTACTTACAAAAGGTCAACTTGAAGCATGAAGGATATGCATATATTTGCTTTATTTTTGTTCTCCATTTTCAAAGATGGAACTAACCAATATATTACACATAGAAAAGATCAACAGGTAAAATAATGGTCTTCATCACATTGTGAACATTAAGGTTGCTCTTTAATTTGTTGCTAGTCGCTATTTATAGGGTCTTATGTTGCTTCTGTATCTCAAAAACAATGTTAGTTGTCAAAAAAAGCTATACAATTTTTTGACAACTGGACATCAAACTATCAGGCTGACCTAATTTCATGTGTACTTAGTAATCACAGTTTTGTTATAAAGCTTAAAACATAGTCTCAGGACATTCTTAATACACTTATATTGTCTTCCCTGCTTGAAGTTGTGCTACTTCAGATCAGCTTAGAAATTCAATATTCATTCATTCACCCAATCATTTATTGAGCTCTTGCCTGTTATGTACTGGGGATATTAGATTCTGAGACTACAAAGGTAAACTGGGCCCAGACCACATCCTTAAGCCCGGACCATTACCTCACAGTGGAAATGACCAAGTATTTACTGTTCAGAAGCCTTTTTTCATATACCAACCTCAAGGAAATTGTGCTTTTGACAAAAGCAGTTGAAACTCCCCCATAACCCAGGTGCATATACTTCAGAAACATTGTTCCTACTATACAGAATTTAATGGCTAGCCATTTAGATTATTTTCATTGCTACTTGGTACATTGAGATAAAGTTTTCTGGTTGGTATGTTTTGCAAAAGGCCTCCATGCTCCTTATTATCTCCTAGTATGACTATAAACCAGTTCACTAACACCAGTCTTATTATTTATGCTTTGAACAACAAAAGCACCATCAATTTTAAGACTCCCTATAATCATGCCATGAAAGGTGTTGGAAAATTTCTCAAGGCCATCTAACTTGCTCGGCAGCTGCCACAGTCCCAGTCTACTAAAAACATAAAATACTGGAGGTGGTGTATTGACCATGAAAGTATTGCCTATGTTTTTCTTCAATGTCTGCATGGTGAGAGCCTATCAGCTAAGCCATAAAGGTTTCATCCACCCCACCTCTATATCCTGTAATAGAAACCACATCAAAAAGCACCTCCAGCACTCTCTTGCAGTCTGATTCTGAACGATTGGCCTACTCTTTTTTTCCCACACTTAATTCTATCTTCTCTTCAACACTTATTTTTTTCCCACATTGTTGACTCTCCCATGGTAGCCCTCATCTAGCCCTGCAGACCTGACAATCAACACTGATGTTCCAGCTGTAGCCTTGGGTTCTCTGCTCATTCTGCATCAAGCTGGCTGGCCTGACTCTATACCGTTCCTAATCATCCCTATCACCCACCGGACTACTATTGGCCCAACTGATGGAACCGAAAATATTTACTACAATGTGTGGGTCATGAGCCACCATAATTCTCATGTCCCACAGAACCAGAGTATATTCTATACAGCCGAAATTCTGAGTGATGTTAGTGCTTTACTGGGCAATAACAACTTTTAAAGTTAAAATTTTTCATTTACAACAGGAACATTTAATAAGTCAACCAACATTGTGAATCTCAAAGAGGAAAATATAGATGCATTGTTTTCAGAGATATTGAATGGGCAGATCCTGCCCTTTTTTGCTGAACTGGTATTGAGAAGATTCTTCTTTTAGAAACATTAATCATGTGACCTTATACTCCGTAAGCACATCAGGGGTTTGGTGATGCTTGATTGACAATATAGGTCCCTAACGATCCGGAACGTTACCAGGATATTTTGACCAGCAGTTGGAAAGATATAGAAATGCTGTGATAATTACTTAATTAGCTTTCTTTAACATAAAAAATAATAGACACTTCTCAATCTTGAGTTTTTTTCATACGTTGAAGAGGAATTGTTGTGGTCACCTGAGATACATTTTCAACTCCTTTCTTGGATATTTTAGCAGTCCTACTATCAGAATCTCTGGTCACTATAATACATTTATATAAAATACATGACGATGAACATACATACATTTCTTATATACTGAATAATAATTTCAATGGATCTCATACACACTCACACATATCATCATTTACATGAAAAAAGAACAACTAGTCCTGTTCATATTACACCTAATCCCTTGATCAACTTTCCTTGGTCCAGAACGCTTTGATGAAGCTTTTTCTTCACACTGTGTCATTATGTTGAAAACAAAAAGCACATTAGCCGTTTAATTTCAGAACGTGAGTACACTGTACATGGATAGCTCCCTCATTTTAGTCAGAGCAGGAGTTTTGTCACTCCAAGGACTGTGGTAATAAAGTAAGAAATTTCAAATCCATAAAATGTCAAAGATCAGATGGAAAAGAGATCTTTTCTTTAGGATCTTCTCCTTCAGTGCATTTAACATTATTAAAAATCATTCAGTGTTTATTCCATCAAGTAAACTGCTTTCTGGAAAACAACCAACTGAGAAAGTAGTTCAAAGGTTAGTTATAAGATAAACTAATAGCTATGCTAAGCTATTACTTTGTAGAGCCAATAAAAAAAAGAAATAAACTATATTATTTCCACAATCTATATGGTCAGCCCCAGCAACAACTAAATCAATAATAAAACATTTTTATTTAAACTTCCCCCTGCTTTCTCCTCTCTGCTTCTGAAATTTTTTCCCAACAGGGAAATCTCCTTGGAATATACCATAAATATAAAAAAGCAAGAGTGGACAATGTAATAAATGTTTTATTTTCGTTTGTTAATAGATGGTGAAGTTCAACTCACTTGTGGTTTGACCTTATTCTAGTACATGGACGATTTTTCTTAAAAACAGTTTTCATATAACTAGCTATCTCAAACTTCTGCACTTACCCGAGGGAAATAGATCTATACACACACACACATACGCACACAAATAGTAATTGCAATATAGCATTATTTCATACTTTTTTTCACCACAATTCAAATCATATGGCCCCAAATAGTACAATTACCTGTATAAGTGCCTGATGAAATGCCTGATCCCACATGCGTAGCCTCCAGACAAAAGCATCAGAAAAATTTTTTTAAGTTCCATTGCATATATTAATATTAATAACAATTGATAATAGTAAATGCTAATATTGAATCTTCATTGCCATGAATTTCATCTAGGCTATACATCAAGATTATACTGAGATATTCAGATCTGATAAGTTTGGAGTAAGGCCCTGGTCACTGCATTTTTTATTTTAAGTCCCAGATGTTGCTCATACAAAGTCAAGGTTAAAAACCACTGACTCATTAAACAGTTTCTGTGTGCTGAGTCCTGTGCTAAGTGATTTACATTCATTATCTCACTTAATCCTTATAACTCCATTGGATAAGTTTTATTATCTCCATTTCACAGATGAAGATACTGACATATAGAGAGGTTAAATACCTTGGTCAAGGCTTCCCACAGCTGGGATTTAAATCTAGATTGCATATATGGGTATGACAGCAAGTACTTAGTTCTGTATTCTTGTCATTTAATTCCTCCACTTAAGTAAAAATAAGGCTAAACTGGGTCAGTGCAAATTAAGTTTAAAATAGCACATAGTAGTCCCAAATAGTCCCCTTCTACAGGGTCTTCCATCACCCTCTGATCCTCCTGCAACCTGCTCGCCGCCCTACAACGGCTGCGCCCTGAGCAGTTCCCAAAGCAAGCTGAGCACTGAATCCCTGGGGTCGCGTCTTATTTTGCTCCCCAGGCTATAGATCTGTCCCTGTCATGGTGCCTAGCCCATGGAGAGGGGTCAACAGATCTCTACTAAATAAATAAATGCCACAGATTTAGTCCTCTGCTTTCTCAACAAGTCCCATCTTCCTGTCTCCTGATTCCTTTAAAGTATGTCCTATTTCCTAACTGTTGCTCTTCCCTCAGCTCTGGCTCTCAGAACCTCCCCTACTATCCTCTCCTGCTGCTAGTGAGTACCTGTAGCAGGCTTGGTTGTCCAGTCACAGGGTGAACCTGCCACTCTCTGATTTCTGCCTGGGAACTCGATTCTGAGCAGATCCCCAAGTCACCACATGGCTCAGTGAGTAGGCAGCAGAGAGACGCCAAGGCCCCGCACCCCTGTGACTGTTTGGCCTTTCAGACTACAGTACAGGACTACACCTCAGTGTTGCTGTCCCCATGTGCATTGTGCAGCTATAATTCTTACATTGAGTTATTCTGTCTCTCCTCACTGAGTGAACTCCAGAAATAGGATGACAGAAAACAAAAGCCATTTATTTACATGTCTCTGACTGAGGACTAGGCTGGAGAAAGTGATGTGGTTTAAGAGATCTTTTTCTCAGCCTGGTTCAAATACAACCACTCAAACTACCTAAAATGGTTTCATAGAGATATTTCGTGTGAACCTGAGTTCATGGGGCACCGTAACGAATTCAACCTCTATGACTTGCCTACCTTTCAAGAGAAACAATTGCTCATCCTCAGAACTTGGGGAGAGACATACATCAACAGAAGTCTCACAATTAATACATTAGTGCCTAACATTTTGGGCCAAAACAAACATTTAATTTAAGCAAGGTATTTGAAAGTTAGGAATTATTCTAGTGAAGAGGAATTTTGGTAATGATGGACAATATCAGTGTGGTCCCTCTACAAAGACTTTTCTACTTCTTGCATACTATTATGATTGCATGGTAATCTTACCCAGCGAGTGCTTTCTTAATGTCCTGGGGAGCCTGATCATTGTAAATTACCTGTGACATCTCATTAATCCTCTTTTTCCTCACAAACGCATAATTAATGGTAACATTGACAATAATACACAAATTAGCTAAGTGACGCTTTATGGTGTTGGTTTTGATTAACGTCAGGAACCCCAAAATGACATTAATGTAATGCAGATCCCAAAAGGCAGTCTGCACTTTGACCTCAGACATACATTTTGTTTGCACCATCACCAAGATTAATCCTCCTCTGGATGAAGACGAGACAAAACTCTGGCCACTGGCAGTGTGTGCTGGGCTGTCGGAAAACAAACTGCCTCAATTGCATTTGTTTAAGAAGGAAATCTTAATGCATAGAAAACAACAGCGTTGTGTCATTTCCTATTGTCTAGTTAGGACAAAGATAAATGAGCAACTGTCATGATTCAGATCAACTGCTTCTCTGTTAACTTCTATTATTTGCTTATTTATGGAGCAGTGTTTAATTAAAAGTATACCTAGATGATATGAACCACATGATAAAATGATTGAAAGTCCTTCTGCTTTCACTATAAATGGTTTTTGGAAATCAACACTGATTTTTATATGCATTTCAACCTTCAGGGCCTCTAAATGATAAATTCTTATTAAGCACAAGAGGGGAAAAAAATCAATGCCTGAGAAAATATTCTTTGTCTCTGATTTGAGTAACAAAGTGAAAGCACTGGAAGGAATTCGGGCAAAGTAAACTTCGCTTTGAAAGTGAGGCACCTTTGCAGAAAGTGAGGAGGTTGATACAGAAATGCTTTTTCCAAGTTATAAAGGAGAGAGACAGGCTCTCTGTGTTAGTCACAGTATTGTCTACTGCTGCATCTTCAACTTCTAAATTCAGGGTTAATCATATGATTTTATTATTATCATGAGCAGTTCCTTAATCACGATTTTCACAAATTCAAGTTGAGTACTGAATCTTTTTAACACTCTAAAGAGGTATAGTATGCTAATGTTTTAAAAATGCAACTTTCTGTTTTCTTCATGACAATTATTTATAGCCAAAAAAATACTAACGGTATAACATTTTAAAAAAATAATGATGGTAGTCTTTTCTTGATTAATTTGACATCTATTTGATAGGCTATTTTTCAAAATGTTGCCACTAAACCGCAGTCCTGGCTAATGAACATGGCCCATTTCAATAATGGAATAGGGAGAAAAGCCATATTTTCACACTTTTTTTCTATAATCCACTTAAGTAACTACCATTTGGAGTGTGCTTTATGAACAAAAGTATATAATGCATAAAGTAATGTAAAATTTGAAATTAATCCACCAAAATTGGAAAGTTAAGATCACCAAAAATTTTTTAAGAACTCTGTGTATATTTGATAAAAAGAAAAAGAATTTGAATATCTTAAAGGAAGATTTTAGTTGCTGTGGGTATGCGTTTTCAATTATAATACCCCTTACCCCTACCCACCCACCCCCACCAAGAAATAAGAAAGCAGACTGTCTTACAATCGCTTGTCATAGCAGTTTAATTTTGAAAAATGCCTCATCTGTCCCTACTTGCAATATATTTATCATATGACTTGGTTTATCTTTTCTGGGGCGGGGTGGGGGGGTGGTTATTTAAAGTTACAAGGCACAAGATAATCTATTTGAAGAGCCTCCAGTTTCTTCTTCTCTCATTTAAACATTATTTTAAAATCAAGAGCAGCTTTTTTTTTCATCGACATGTTCAGTGTTAGCTGCCCCAACTTCCACCAGCACACAAACTCATTGTAAAGCAAACTGGAATTTAAGGGGCTATAGGGATTCCTGCAGAGGTCATATTTTCACTCTGCATAACCAAACCATAAATTGAAATTACAACAATAAATTATTTTTTATTATTTTGGCAGAAATAAAGACAGCACTGAATTTTGAAAGATATTTGGGGCTTAATTCATATGTTAATGAGAAGGATAAAACAGTGCTAGAAGAAATTGAAACTGGCCCTATATTACATAGAAACGCAAATGAGGTAATCACCACCAAACTAATTAGTAATTGATAAATTTATTATAGACATGCAATCCATTTACACTGAAAAGCTTAAGAAACAGGATGATTGAAAGCTTCAAATGTTTAAAAACCCCGTCTGTGACAATCTTTTAACCAGGGGCATTGTTTACAACGTGGCTTTAAGGTAGCTGTAGTAACATCTTTAACCAGTTAAAAACACTCATCAAGCTATAAAACTACTTTCTTAGAGGACTCTCCTGTAGCAAATTGTTTGAAACATCCCAAAGGACCTTAATCTGTATTTTTTCAGTGGTTACATGAATATTACTATTAGTCGAAATGTATCATTTTCACTTTTGTTCAAGTTCACAGCAATCTGTCAAGACACGATTTTATAGAAATGTCTTTCTCAGGTTTAAATGTGGTACACTGCATTTAAATAAATGCCAATAGTTGTGCCAAGTTACATTTTTTGTTGTTCCAAGGAATTATTTCATGCAAAAAAATGGGGCTGCTGCGTGAGGAAGCATATTTTCTTAAGGATTTAATCGGACATTTACATACCATAACATTTTGTAGACATGTTTTTGCTTTAAAAACATATCTTATCAAGAGTGGTTGGTGTAAAATTCTTGTCTGTTTTCTTACCTTTGAATTTGAGCTCTATTTAGAAGGCTCAGCTAAATGATGTCTACAGCTAAGGAATTTCCTTACTAGGGAGTTTTACATGAACACGATTAATAAGAAAGCACCACAAGGCATTGAGCAGAGTGTCAGTTTAGGTTTCCTGTACCGTCTAATCTTATCAAAGTGTTCCCCTTTACATAGAAGAAAAAGACGTGACAAAGTAGTTAAATATGTATCTGACTTTATCTTTCTAATATTTTCCTGTAGATATAATATCTTTTCAGAATAAACAAAAGGAAGTGAATTCTCCATCCCTAATTTGTATACGCAAGTGAAATGGGGTCCCTTTCATTATGGAAGGCACTGGCCTTTCTCACGTGGAACAAACTGCTAGAGAAACTTAGTTTAGACAAAATACAAATGTTTAATCCTTGTGTCTTTATTTTGAAATATAAATGGTATTTCCATAAATCTGTGTGTGATGACATATTTCATAACATTACATAAGGTTTTCCAAGTATTTTTATTCACAGAAGAATGGATAGCAGGGAATCACAACATTGTATTATATTTTTCCATCAAGTTAATGGTCACTTTAATGTGAATATGCAATTCATAGAAAAATAATAGTTGTTCAGGTACTGCAGCACTTACCTGTTGCTGTGTGAAAATTCCTACCCTCAAAATTATGCTTTTACTTCAATTATTAGTAGGCTATGCCAATGCCGAAAGATTTTTATAAACAGAACCTTAAGTATGCATTTTGGCTTACAGGGCTTTACTTTTTTTAAATAATTTAAAATGAAGCAGCATGACACAAAGTCAAGTCCAAAAGAACATTCTTATACATGCCTCGACTTTGGTTTTTTGCTAACAGCCCTATGGAGACTGTCCTTTATTAAGGCTCTTAATGAGTGCTCTGCCTATATTTTTCTACCAAGAATGTCAAATAAGGTTTGAAAGCAAATGTAAACTGTAGTGCAAGTGACACACACTAAAAATAGCCCTATAAATCTGTTCATTTTGTTTAGATAGTCTCCAGAGTTGTAAAAAGTAGGACTGCTCAGCTTTATTATTTGTTTTGGAAAAACTAATTCTATAGGGAATAGGCCCCTGATAATGCTATATTACATCAGGAAGATTTATTAAGACTGTCTCTAGATTTAATTATTTTTTAAAAGAGGACATTTTTTTCCTGTTCTTATTTTCTAAATATTCTACAAGATAATTAACTGAATGGAATTTACAATCACAAAGAAATTTGCCTGTTTCATCATTGGAACTAAGATTTTGAAAGAGTCACATTTATCTAAAATGAAATTAATTAAAATTTCAAATGGAATTCTCATTCTTATTAACCCATCAAATATGTTGTTTCCAATGTTTCCAGTGACAGAGCAACAATATTTATTATCCAACATATCATGGGTTTTTTTTAATAACTCCAGGAAAACATTTTTAGAACATTTACAAGCTGAATAGACAACTAAAAAAAAATCAGACATTTCTGTGTGAAAAATAGCTATTGTAATTTACAGTGCTTGATGGAGGATATATTTTTAGAAAACCATGTTTTGGATGTTTAGAAAACTGGAGATTGGATGGTGGGGCAAAATTAAAGGAGAGGGCATGAGTTCTTTCATATGTTAGGGAGTTTAAAAAACTGGTTTATCTTTTTCTCTTGAGAAAAACTTGAGGAGGCTTAAACTCTTCCTTTTTCCTTTGCACGTGATGGTCAATAGGATTTCTTGGACTGGTTGGATGACTTTGCACTTAAGTCAAGATTGATTGTAATCAAAGGCCTTGTTTTTAGATATCTTTCCCCATGGAGACGTGTGTAAACAGACAAAATGACTAAATTGGGGCAGCAATCTGACCTTTTAGAAGAGAGGCAGTTCAAGAACTACACCAACTTTTCTTTGAAGAAACAAGAATATTGTCATTAAACAGAACCTTACAGCGTAGTTCGGTTTTTTCCATATGGCCAAACTGTACACTTGAATTACTAAGAGATGGGAGTTTGGGCCTCCTTGTCCCCCCAGAGCCCTTCTCCTCAACCCCAAGTTCAGAAAGAAAAAAGTGTTGCTATTCATGGGTTAATTGTCAAAACCATAATAAGTACCAAACAAGAGAGTGCCAAGAAATCATTAGTTCCCTCTACGTCTCAGATTTCTTTAATGTTCAGTTAATAGGCCAGATTTCATCAGATTTTTTTCTCTTGTAAATCCTTCTTCGTTTGTTTTTAGCCATCTTTAAAAAGAATCGTGAAAAACAGGCTTATGGCAATTCTTCATGAGTTAAAATTAAATATAAAAAAATACCTGAAATACTATTTTTATAAAGTCTTACATTCCATTCTCATTACATACGTTTTCGAAATGACTAATTCAGAAAACCAAAATGCTGTACTAAAAAATTTACTGAACCCATGTAATAGCTGAACACTATATCTCAAGGACATAAAACATAAAAGGAAAATAAGCAATTCATCTTTAAATTTTAAAAATAATTCTGATTCATGTAGAAAGATAGCATCCAGAAAAATTTAAGAACATTTTTAAAAAATCATCATTGGTATATAGGTGGATGCAAACTCTTACATAAATGAATTACATCTATTGCTTCAAATACATACAGTTCCATTGTATTTTTCTAAATATTGCATAGGAACATGTCACCATGAAAAGAGCAAGGTACAATGATAGTAACCAACCAGGATTTTGAGAAGCAAAGGAAAAGGAAGTCTAATTTTTGTTTGTAAACCCATTGACATAAATAGTCTGACCCGTCACAAATTACCTTTTAGCTACCGTATGTTATGTATAGACCAGTCAAAACTGATAACATTCTGCTTTCATCAGTTATGTGTTATAATTCTGAAAACCTGAAATGTTTATTGTGGTGAAATAATAGAATGTGTCTAGATAGCATGCATTCCCTAGACGTGTTTGCTCAGGTAAGAATTCATAAATGGAAAACTGTTTGGGCTAAAGAACAGTGTTATAGTTTCTAAAAGGCAGCTCATGGGTTGCTTAATAGTATTTTAAATTTCTGCTAATGAGAGTCACAAAAAAAGCACTGCAGAGTAGAGAACTGATTCCAGAGGCGATCACGCAGTAGTCCAGAAGATTAACATGCCACTAGGGGACAGCAGAAAGTCACAGAATGAGGTAGTGCCGGAGAGATCAGAACAAAAGGCTTTTCTTTGTGGAGAGAGAGAAACTAAGACATTTTTCCAAACCAAAATCTTTTACAAGTGAAGTGTTTGTAACTGTATTTTTTAAAAGCAGTCAAAATTATTTGCAAGGATCTATTTTTAGATTGCTAAGATCTGTGTACTAAAATGTTATAAGATATACATAACTATCATCTTGGCAAAATAATTTCAAATATGGACTATTCTAATTTCTGCAATTGAGAGTTGATGGAAAGTTTCAAACATCAGAAAAGAAATAGTCCGTTATAGAGCACTTTAGACTGAACCTATGAATGATAAAGTACAGCCGTGAAATGTTGAAAACTTATTCAACAAAGCTAAACAGAAGCAGAATACATTCCATTTTCAGTGAGGTAAAGTGACTATCTAAAGAAATGAAACTAACTAACTAGAAAACTAATCAAACTAACCAAGTAATCTAGAAATCAAACCATTTACTCACACTCACAATATTGTAATCTTTAAGCACAATTTTGATTATTGGTTTGAATTGCAATCGTAGTTTGAGGCAACTGGAAATTTTAACCTCTGCAATTATTTTAAAAGGCAATGCACATTCTTTAACAATTCAACTTGCTGAAATGGTCATTTATACTTCTGTATTTATACACCCATTTTAAGTCAATGGATACTGTAATCCCAGGCAATGTACCTACCATACAACTTCGTTATCAAATGACAACCAATCTTAAACTCTAAATTTCTTAAATTCATGGAGTGTATTCTTTTATTTGATCTGCATAAAACCCGAATCACTGGATCACTGAATACTCAATTAATATCTCTTATGATAAGGATGTTAATGCTTTTTGCAATCATTTTTCTGGGTTATATATAATATTGCTTCTTGAATTCTATTCACTCTTTATTCTTTTATGTATTGTATATGTACCACTATATTGTATATTATTAACACATAATCATAATTTTCTCATATTTCATAAAATCAAAAAGTTGGATAGATTTGAGAAGTTACATAGTTCATTTTCCCATTATTTTTGTTTCTTACAAAACTGGACATAAAATATGGCAAATCTCTTTGTTGTCCTATTTTTAATATTCAAAGAAGTCAGCCCAAAAGAATTTTTTTAATTAACAGTAGCTGGTTTATAGAGTATACATGAATATTTAGATTCTTTTCCCACCATCAAAACAAATTTATTCCAAATTATGCCATACCCTTGAATTTTCAGTTTTGTCTTTACCTGTTTAATCTCCTTTTATCTGTAATGTATTTTCCCTTCTGGTCAAGTATTGTGACTCTTACACACTTCTAGAATTTAGTATTTTTTTCATTCCAGGTGGCCTCTCTGCCTCAATCACAACTATTTACTCTTTGTCTCCTTTCCTCCATAGGTTCCTTTTTATAGATGTATTCTCTCTTTTTATTCTTCAATTTGGACTAACTCCAAAAAATAATAATAATAATTCCCTCAACACATTCTAAATCCTGAGGATCCTCTCCCTGCATTTCTGCTGCTCTCCCTGACATCTTGCCTGAATCCCATCTACTGCATTTAAGACCCTGCTGTCTTGTAGTATCCTCAGAGGAAATAGGGACCAGCTGTTCACCTCTACCTGCAAAGGACTGTGTTCCTTCATGAACTTGATAACTGCTATTAATTCTCTCCAACTCTTTTCTCCTCCAGACTAAACAAGGCCAGTTCTTTTACCCTTATTTCACTGGGACTGTTTCCCAAGCCTTTAGTTATTTTCTGCATCCTCTGGTCCTATTCCAGATTCTGCACATTTGGTTTAACTAGTAGGATCCTAAAGGGCACAGTATGATAACAAGGAACTGATTAATAATACATATAATGTGGATGATTATTTATGTCTCCTAAATTCTTCAGTGACTATCAGTACTTTGTCTTTGAACAATAAGGCTCTGTTTTTAACCTATAATTAACTGTGATCCACTGTGGCCTCCTGTATCTTTTTTCTTACTTATGATTGAAAAAACCTTTCCTTTTTTATACTTGGTTTATTTTTTTTCTCTCCACCAATTAATTACTTTTACTTTTACCAATAACACTCCTTTTTTTTTTAATTGCTTCTCTAACTGCTGTCTTCCTTAGGTTCTCTATTGCTTAAATTCAGATCACAATACCTTGGACAGCTATCAAAATCTCAACAACTTATTTGTAAGTGCAAAAATAATTGAAATAATTCTGTGCATATTTGTTTTCCTTAAGCAGGCTCTTAATAAATAAGATGAGTGAGTTTTGAAGAAAGAACAATATCTGGAAAAGATTAATATTACACTAAAAGCTAGATCATTCTTCCTTTCAAACAGGAAAACTTGATTAATGTGGCATGTGGGAAAGAGAAAGAGGAGACAGTCACTTGTGTGTATGTGTAAATAAGTGTAGGTTAACTTCTAGAACGTTGAAAGCATTTGGCCTTCACCCTGTTCTTACCCTAGAAAAAACCTGAGATTTGTGATTTTCCTCACAACCGCACACTCAGTCATGTCTAATATGTAACTGTCTATACAGAGAGATAGAGGAGCTAGATATGAGTAAAATTATATCTAATCTCTACCGTCCCTAACACTTGTGAATTATAGTTATCTTCAGCACATTCACCTTGTAGAGTAGGTTATTATGCTTACAAATTATATTAAGTTTTAGTCTAGAGAGAAAAAGCTGTGGAATAATTCTGCAAATTCTGCGTCGCTCCACTGTGGGCCATTGATGACTAAAATGATTAGTAAAAACAATGGACAAAGGAGACAGGAAAATAAAAATTACTATGTAATTCTGTGATTGCCCAAATATTGTACTGTGAAAGCAAGGAAACAAATGGCAAAATTACATAGATTCAAATAGAATATTATGACTTAAAAAGCTGATTTTCAATACCTGTCATCTAACATAAAAGTATAACACTATTTTGAGCAAAATCATCATCATTTACCTGCATTATATCACAAACTTTTAAAAAGGTATCACAAAAAATATGAAATTACTTGTGCTGTATTACCCATTCCTCATGAAACTAACCTTTACCCCAAACAAGGGGGAGAAGGGAAGTAAATAAAATGAAATAGCACAACCTTCAAAATTTTGTTCTTACCCAGATGTTCGCCTGGAAAAGGAGACACTCTGGCATAGATAGTCCAGGACACTATTGTTTCCAGCACTTGCATTCGAGGTCCTGAAATCACAAAGAAGTTAACCCTACTTAACACATGTCTACTGCAGAGGAGCCCTTTTTTTGTTTCTTAAATTCTTTGGTTACTCTCGAGAAGAAAATACTGTCTTCAAGTAAGAAGACAAAAGAAAAGCAAAGGTCCACTTCTGTTTATATAATTTCAATGTACAAAATCAATAAGTAAAATAAATAAAACTTTTGGTACGGTATATAGCTGTCAGTTGGCACATGGTGAATTTAGCCAGACTGTTTACATTTATAAGAGCCTTATCGGAAGGTCAGAAATGTAATCAAAATCTGACTAAATACAAAGAGAACCCAGTGAAAGATGAAATAAGTCAACCTCAAAATGTCCTGCTTACACCATTTACGACTTTTTTTGGAGGAGTTTTAAGATTATTATTTCTCTGGAAATAACCAGAGCTTTAGGGGGAAAAAAAAAGGAAAAGTCCGTGTAAGTATCTCCAAAATGAACTTTAGAAAAATATTTTAAAATGAAAAGAAATGTACAGGTACACCATAGATTCGCTGCAAAGGATGAGCATATAGCTTTCTAGCAGGTTCATTTACATATGGCATCTACAGAGGAAAGGTGAGATTGGGCCTCTGATTTGCTCTCCCTTGAGCAGACAGACATGTTGCTGGAAACCATCAGGGACTCTCCCGATTTCTGGTTCTTTCCCCTCTGTTTAGGACTGTCTCTTCTGATCAGCTTTCTAAATATTATTCCTTTTTCTCTCAACCTCTACAACCTACCTTTCTTCCTTCTCTCTCTCTATGTTCAGTAAGTCTCACTTATCCTATGTAACAATTATGTTTATTATGCTAAATCTTATTTATATTTACCTTCCTCATGCCCCTTTATTGTCCCCTCCCTAAATCATTTCTATCTTTCCTTCTGTCTCCTTTCTCCTTTAGGCCTTCCTTCCCTGTCCCCTCCAGCCTTTTCTTTTATTCCGTCACCCCAGGGTGTGGCTGAGTTCACTGTTCTTTTTCCTGTCACTCTGTACACCTTTCAGGAGCAGATGTCTCTCTCACCTGTCTTTCCATGTGCTCCATGTGTGCATTTGGGAAGGATGAGGTATGCATTGGGTGAGTATTAAGGAAAGGGTCATAATACTCAAGGAAATGCAGAATGTCTCAGGAAGAGTGGATTTCTCAAAGTATTTTGCTTTAATGAAGAGTCCCAGCAGATGCAAAAATTAAAAAGTAATATCCATAAAATATGATCCCTCCATGTTTCAAACACACTGCCTTTGTATCCTGCAGGTGTTCTTTGAGACCAAGTTGAAGCACATTGATTCAAAAGATCTCTTGCTATTTTATTTTTACTTTTTATTTCCCAAAAGGTTTTAAGTGATTTCTTTAGCACAATTTACTAAAAGGAAGATAGATGCCTTTGTCTACTGCATCTGAATACTTTGGTTTGGTTCCAACCAAATGTATTTTAACAAGTCTGTTCCTAGTAGAGGCACAGTTTAAGTAACCTATTGTGCATTTCATTTATAAATAATTTATTATTGAATACAAATGACCACACTTTCTAACATGTCAAAATCAACAGGAGGCAGGACTTGGCATAAGGGTTCACCATTAGCCCAACTTAAATATTGTCAAGATTATATGAAAGGCATAGTTAATATTTAATTTAGCTTATAACACTGAAAGACTCTGGCATCTACCTCATTGCGGTGATGCACAAACCTGAATTGTGTCTTCCCATTTTGGTGAAAAGAAAATGTTTATTGCCCCACCAATGAAACAATCTGAAAACTGGATAACTTTTAATATGTTCTTAAAATCCCATCTTTAAAAGAAATCATGAGCATTTATCTGTGTATCCAGCAGTGACTATGAGACCAGCCCCCCAACCCCGAAAAAACTCTCTGATGGGTTTTCAATCTTGAGATCTCCCCCATTACACCCTAAGAGACCAGAGAACAATAGATGGGTTTCATATAGCACCTGATTGATATTTCCAGGGTGTGAAAGCCTCCCCTGGCAGATTAGGCTGATATTGCATATTCAAACACATACAATGATATATTTGTCATTGCTATTGACCTTTATCTCTCCAGTTTCCTGACAACCTTCTACAGTTATTGACATTACAAATACCAGCAACAACGTGCAGGGCAAAGTATAACCTTTCATTTACCTTCATGTCCCTCAAATGACTCGTGTAGGTAGTTTCAACAAAAGCGGCAAACAATGATACTGTTGATTTTTTTTTCCTTAACTTGCTAAAATGTTTTCCATTTTCCTCTTGTTCTCAGAAAATCATGCCAATAACTCTCTACAAAGGAAACGATTTCAAATGAATACAGGTAATTAGAAGTGTCAAGAAATCAGCAAAGTAGGGTGTCTGCCATCATTTCTGTGGAAAGATTGCCAGATTCCCTTTCAAAAAGGTCTTTGTCATTTTTAAATAGAAGGTAATTAATGTAGACTACAGTAAAATGTACAGGATCCCGGTTGCTTGTCTTTCTTGCCATAGAAATGGGACCATAAAGATGTTTTGATATCTAGAAACAATCTTCTGAGGTTATTTAAAAATGACTTTTAATTACAAAAGTAGTCCTTTTAGTCTTTTCATTTTAAAAGAAAAAAGATTTAGAAAGGGCATATTTATTAGGAGACAAAAGAAAGAAAGTTTTATAAGGGAAAATTATCTGGAAAGTGAAACAACAGGATTTTGTAAAGCTGACAAGAGTTGAGGATGCAATAAATTAGCCTATATCTCAAATGTTTCCAACAGTAAGAGAAATAATGCATAATATCCTGGTGAAAGTAATTACACACTTTTGACATCATAATAACCTTACACAGAATGAGATCTTATTTTTTATAAACCCATACCAAACTGACTATTTGGCTTTATTAAAGCCACCCCTCCATGAGATGAGCAATTAAAGATGTGTAGATACTTACTAAATGGAGAATTTTAAAGACTATTCCCATTCTTTTTGGAATGAGGGTGAAATATAGGCCCATTTTGAGATTATTTGAAGGTCATAATTTCCTAAAATATATGCTATAGAAACAAAATAATCCTTCCAAGATACAGGTTTACATGTAAGTACATATGAAATTAGTCTCATTTCATCTCTTAGTTCTCAACAAACAGTAATATTCCCCCGTTTATGTTTTTGCTATTTGAGGAAAGCAAAAAAAAGTCTCAAACACAACAAATATATCTTAAAACCTGAAGCTTGAAATTAAAATTATGAGGCTATTTCAAAACTGATTATTTTAATGTTAGAACATTGATTTATTTGGGATTGTCATAAAAATACATATAACCACTCAGTAAGTACGACCATTATTGTCCATTATTGGGAGTAAGATGGATTGGAAAAAAAATACAAATATTTTATTATAATAGCCAAAACTCTTATAATAAATCTCTTTCAATGCAACAAGTGGAATAAGATCCTATTTTCTCTTATACTTCTATACTGAGATTGTCCTTCTTCATAGAATCCACCCCACTTATCAAACAAACAAAAGAAAAACACTAAACTACAATCTATGTGATAAGTTTATGTGATTCTATTTACCAAAGATGCTTCTGGGAATTGTAATTTTGTGTATTTTTGTTTCTAAACCAGTCAAGTTTTAAGAGTGGATAAATCTGGTCATTTCAGAGAAAAAAAAGACTATACTTCATAGAAGCATAATTTTAAAGTCTGGCATTAAACTATGTTTCAAGTGCAAAATGTCACAGAATGATTTATAATAGACCCCAAAAGTGGGAGAAGTAGCAAAGTAGCAGTTAAGATTGAGTCTAGGAAAAGTGGTTTGGGTAATACAGTGAGATTAACCAAGGCCCAGGCAAAGTTCACAAGCAATGTACCCAAGTTTTAACCATCACATGCAAGAAATAATCAGAGACTATTTTAATTATTAAAAATGAAGTGCAGTTCAGAAACTGAAGCAAATTCACAGTATCATGTAAGAAACACAGTCAAGAACACAGAATATATAAAGATGGACAGAGTAAGCAGAAAGGAGTGTGGAATCCAAGAAGGGCATGAGCATCCAGGAAGAGAAAGCTGGACTTCCTTGAGGACCTGAATTCAGCTAATAGTTCTTTCTTGTTTAACTCCTGTTCTTTTAGCCCCAGGACAGTGGGGTAGTCATAAAAGTAAGCCGTCTATGGCAGGATCATTTCAAGCTTTGCTGCCCCATCCTCCAAATCATATACTCTCAGCTGAGAGCCCTGACCCAAAGCTTTCTCAGAGACTGGAGCATAGCCCTCCCCAGAATCAAAGGAGGTTGGACAGTCATGAAGGCCATATTCTTCCAAATACAGTGGTTACAACTGGTCTGTATATTACCCCTTCCCCTCCTTTCCTGTAAATAAAAAATTCCATTAAGAAGTGTCACATTATTGCCCTCCTGCCAGAGACAATGAAGACGAGTCATTTTTTCTATTACTGATGACATGGTTTATTGTGCATGATCTTTAAAAGCAGAGAAACCTATTGGTTGATTACTGTCAAAAATAACAGCAAAATATTAACCATGTTCAAATCAAAGATTGCTGGTTTCATCATTCCTTGCTGTTCAAATGTACAGTTATAGGCAGGGCTGGTATTCAGCCAGGAGGTGACAGAACAGGCCATGTTGGCTGTTAAAATAATGAAATACTGCTATTCATAGTCACAAACCACTAGCTGCCAGTGCTCCCTGAGGAGTGACCACACTTCTACTGCCCTAGCTCCTCGTTCTCAGAATTCAAGTAACGCCTGACACAGGGTTTCCGGGATGCACCTCCTGTATGTAATATGACTGATATCTTTTCTTCTTGGCCTGTGCCTTTACCATACCAGTTATTAAATGTTCCTTTGATTACCTCTGATGCCAGCTCCCTCCTCCACCCAATGGGTTAATTTATTAAACCTCTTGGGCATATATTTCGCAGCTGGTAAACTTACTCTATAAAGGCCACATTTATATTTTCATAACTAATTCAGTTGATCGATAAGATCTACACTTAAATTTTCTAGTCAAATTACATCCTCCACACTATTATATTTTCCCATGTATTTGAGCAGAAATCAAAGATATTTTACAGATTAGCTTTAGCACAGCTCAGATGTACCTCTGCATAGAGGTAGGGCGACACTATATTTGAGTGAGAAGGTTTAGCAGGCTCATTAATTTTCATAATAGAATACCAGCTTTACCACCTGCAAGTCTGATATCTAAAATATACAGCTCTCACTTCAATAATCAGCAATTCAAATATTATTGTGGGTCTATGATGGACTAGGCAATGGGCAACAATAATATCCATGCTCAAGGCACATGGAATTCAATTTTTAAATGAGTTCCATCCAACTTCTGCCAAAGCATGGTCAAGACAATCAATAATTGAGAGAATCTAAAAAACATATTGAATAACCATTTCTTTCAGATTATTTAAAATCTATTCCAAAAACTCCTTTAAGCAATAAAAAGTAATAGAGCTGGACTATATGAATTTGGCACTCTATAAAAATGTTTTCACTAAATTAGCAAGTATTATTGGAATTCAGTACAAAAGATAGTACTTTGAAAAACTTTTTGCATCTTAAATGAACCATCCTATGTTTCTCAATCTCACTCCCAAATTTATATCTCCAGTCCAGACTACTCTGTGCCCAGTTTTCTAACAATCTCTTTGATATATCCACTGCCTCAAAGGCACCTGAAATTCAACACGTCTAAAGCCCAACTGATGATTTGCCCTCCAAATCTGGTTGTCTTTCTGGGATTCCCTGTCCTAACACCTTCATCCGCCCAGAAGGGGTAGGTTTGAAATTTAGGAGTAATCCTTGTTCCCTTACTCTCCTTTACCTTCATATTAAATCTATTACCAAAGCAAATTAATTAAATCCCCTAAACAGCTCTTAAATCTCTCTACTTCTCACCATCTCCTCCATCATTTTTCACCTAGACACCATAATAGCCACCTAAAGGGCATCTGCTGCCACTCTGAATACCCTCCGCTCTGCACTGCAGTGATATTTTCCAAATACAAATCTGATTATCTTCTTTCCTCTGCTTAGAAATCTTCAAAGAGCCCTGTGTTTCTCAGGCCTACAAAACTCTGCTTAAGTAGCCCCAGGGTGCATAGATCTCCACTACCTTCTCATGCTGATTCCTCCTCCTCTTACTACAAAGACGCCAGCCACATTGCCTGAATTTCAGTTTCTCAGTACTCCTTCCTGCCACAGAGCCTTTGAACACACTGTTCCCTTTGTCCAATCCCACCCCTTCCCCTACACTGGTGCTTCTCAAGCTTTAATGTTCAAAGGAATTACCTGTGGATCTTGTTAAAATAGAAGCAGATTTTGATTCAGTAGGTCCAGGCTGGAGCATCTAAGAAGCTACCAGCTGGTCTACGGGCAGCACTTTAAAAAGCAAGGACCAAGATAGCTTCTGTTTATCCTTAAGGTTTCAGCTCTAACACCACTTCTCTGGGGAAGCCTCTCCTAAACCCTGAGGCTAGGTCATATTCTTTTGTTATGTGCCCTCATAGATCTGTGATGCTTTCCACATAGCAAAGATCTCACTTTGTAATTACAGACTAACAAAAGGATTCACAGCTATTTTCTCAACTACTGTACTCTCCATAATGGCAGAAAACTTTTGCTCACCATTGAGTCCTCAGTGACAGGCATACACTAAGGCCATAAAAGGTACACAGTAAATAGTTGTTGAATGAACCAGTAAAGGAAGGGTTCATGTTATATGTTGCTGAAATGTAGTATCAGAGCAAAGTTTGAAGTGTTTGCCCTACTGAGGAATACGTTAATATTTCCTTTTATTAAATAAAATCCATATAATGCATCACACTTTCCTTTTTTTCCTGTCTATGGGGAGCATGCCTAAATTTACTATTGTATTGCAGTAATCAGATTAGTGCAGGTTTTAGTTTTTAATTATAGTAGTTTCATCTCCATTTTTCTGTTTATGACCCCTTGTTTTGTCCTTTTAACTGTCTTGTATGTTGAGGTATTATAAGTTCCATCAAATTCTTTTTGAAAATAGTGAAGCAAAATTACTTTACACATTATAAATGGATATCCTTGATACATTAGTAATTACAGACTTTAGATAAAGAATTTGGACTCCAGAGTCCAACATTTGGTATCTGAATCCCAACTTCATGACGTAACAGCAGTGTGGCTTGAATAACTTACCTACACTTAGCCGTTGATCAGTTATTATTTCTGTCACTATTAAGAGGTAACAATGAATGGGTGAAAAATGTTCCCAAATTGAGTTGCCACTAATTTTAGATTATGAAATCAGAGTACTCCATAGACTAAAACTTCAAAAACATACAGTGGGCATATAATTAGGGCAGGCATCAGTGAGAATTTGTAAAGGTGGTTCTGATCCTAAGGAGAGGCTTGAGGCTATAAAGTTAGAGTAATACTGTCTCATGTTGAAACAATAATAGACAGAGTGTGATTAATTGATTTGAACAAAGTCGTAAAGTCAGCCAGTGGTGAAAGTACACATCTAATAACAGAACCCAGAACTAATTCTTATTTCATAAGTTTTGATTTCTCAATGATAGCATGATATCCAACGTTAAATACCTAGATATCAAGAAGAGCATTTTAAACACTGAAAGCAAACTTTGTAGCACAATAAATAAGGCTGGACAAATCACATCGGATATACTTGTCCACAAACTGAAGATGCCATAAAAGGCTCATATGATATACTGCAACTGAATAGAAATGTTGCCCTCAGGGAAGCTTCTATTAAAAAAATTTAGTGTGTGCTGTATTCCTTATGTATAAAAAGTACTTACGCTTAACTGCAACTTAAAAGTTAATTGATAATCAATAGAAAACGTAATATCAAGGGCAAAATTCAGCTTCTAAATGAATATATAGAGAGGTCTTATTATCTTTAAATAGGGGCCAGGTGAGTGCCACTGAGAATAAAAGTGACTTTGGGTATGAGGACAGCATGTTATAAAAGCCCTCCATGAAGTTTTAAGTGGATCTATTTTAAACAGCTCATCATAGATCCAAGAGGAGAAGTTTCAAAGGATGAGAGAGAGAAGGGAGGTGAGAAAATCTATCCTTCCGATCTATTGACAAATGTTAATTTAGCGGCAGTGCCATCAGGTCCTTGAGTACGTTTTATTTCAGTGATACCAGATGAAAAAGAAGCAAGTTCCTTACAGTAAAATCTCCAAGTAGTCAAAAATTGTCTTGGGGCATTAAGAAGCCTGTCTCACCTTTTGTTTTTCACTTTTGTATCTGTAATTCATGAGTCTCCAAATAGTATGCAAAAGAGACTTTTTAAGAGAGAGAAAATACTGACTTTAGTCTGAGAATGTATCAAGCCCGAAACCTGAAATTAAAATCAGAGTAATTTATGCTCATAAGTAGAGAAGTAATAAAGCCCCCATGAAATCAACTGAGTCTCACTTACGTCCAATAAATGCAGGAGAGCTCAATAGGTATTCAGCTGAGCTCAAATGTTCTCTGTCATTGTCTGTCATTCCTCAGTTAAGGCTCTTCAGCAAACCTTTGGTGGGATGAGTAGGATTTCTCCCTTTCATTCCGTCTTATAAGATTTCCAAGTCGTGTATGCATGGGCCTGTTCTTGTAAAGTTCAATTCTATTCAAAGCAGTAGAAGAGCAAGTGCCCTCTTGTGTAATGGAACTTTTAAAAGCATGCGATTGCTTTTGCAAACACACACAGTACTACAAACCAGAAGAATTCCATGCAAAAGAAAAATTTCCCATGGAAAGAGAAAAAAAAATGCGGCCAATTTCTGGCTTTAAAAAAATGACGTAACACCTTCAAAAAAATGCATAGCTGTGGAAAAAATAAAATGCAACATTTTAAGGGCTAAAGCATAAGAAAATGCTCTGTCATGAAGACATCTAAATATCTTTTGAACTATTTACACCATATGTGTCCCAATAAGGCCCTTTTCTGATTAAATAATGACAAGTGAAACCAAAGATGTCTTCAAAGACCCTTGAATCTTTACACAGCTTTTTGTAATTTTGCAAGTGCGAAATTTAGCTATCATTAAACAAATGTTCTAAAGCCTAATGTTCTTGGTCTGCAAAATATGTCTAGGAACAAGATGCCATGCTCATAGTAGACACTCAAAATTTGGGAACAAATAAATCAGTAGCAAATGAATGTCTAGGAAAACAATTCTTCTAAAATATACATATATCTTATAAAATTCCAAACACAAAATGTATTTCCTTGAAAATAGTAGTTGTGATCCTAAGGTGGACAAACTATGTCTCAAACAAAATTAGTTGAGTGCTAATGGAGTATGATAGGGTAATGGCCAGACACATGTGGAACACACAGGGAGGCAGAAATCGTACAGTCATTAAAATTCTGAATAGCTTGAAGGGTGGGTGGGAAAATATTTATAATAAAACATTAAATGTAAAAAGCAGGAAAAAACTGCATGTACAGCAAAATATGAATGTTCTGTACTCACAGAAAACAAGACTAGATTAAAACATACAAAATATTTCAATGGTAGCTACCTCTAGGCAAAGGGATTAAAAATGTTGTTTTAATTTTTGAAAAAAATGCCCTCCAACGAGCTAGTAAGATCATAAATTGAGAAGTTAGAACATGCTTTTTGAATGGTATATCAGAGTGCAATAATGTTACAATACCTTTTAAGGTAAAAAAAATCCCTTTTAAGAAAATGTGGGAGTTTTAAGCAGTGTCCTTCAGAACGCACTGGCTGTTCATAGATGCACCACTCCTAAGCCTCCCAGACGATGCCTGGTGATGCCTCCAATCACCCAGGCAAAGAGTAGAGGGTTCCCCAAAAGGAGAACGTCATTATTGTTGAAATAACATAAAGGGAGAGAAATGCAAAACCCCAGGGACACTTTATATACCCAAAACTTTAGTTTTCTATACCTTAATAATATTCAAAAGCCAGCCATCAAAATACTTCATTTCAGTATATACAAATGAGACAGTCCAACCTTTCATATCATAGATTTTCAGAGAATGATGGGAGCTTAACAGGGCACCGGGTACAAGTTGGTCTGAGGCTTGCCATCCTGGGTTCAGCATCACTGTCAAACAAATGCCTGGGTCTAGACAATCTTCTCGGAAACTTGCTACCTTCAATGGCAAATATGACAGCTAGGATGTATCATTTCCCCACAGTACCCTTAGGATAGCAACCACCTTACCTTGATTTAAAAATGAAAATGTTGAGAGATTCAAGATGGCGGCATGGGAGATGACACAGAGAACTCCTCCCAAAACCACAAATAGTACAAAAATATAGTTAATTGATACAACTAACCCTAAAACAGCAAGAAGAAAGAAGGCCGAACCAGACCACAAACAGACCTCATAAACAGAGCAGACCTCACAAAACAGGGTAACGTACGAAAGCCTTAATCCAGCAGGAACCAAGCCCTTCCCCCACCCCAGCTCACCGGGGGGAGGAAGAGAAACAGAGCTAGGGAGGCCGTGGAAGTCTGGGACTGCTGAACACCTGGCCCTGGAGATCTGCTTTGTGAGCAGAATCCTATAGTGTGTGGTGCTCTGGACGGTGGGGAGCTCAGACCATGGAGGGCCTAGGAGACTGACATTCTGGCCGTTTATGGAGGATGGGATCCAGATCCACACCCGGCCACTCTGTGTCAGAGGAAGGGCAGGTGGTCTGAGAGGCTTCCTAGCAGCAAGGGGGCTGCTGAAGGGGCGGGGTTTGCATGGAGCTTGCTGCATGGGAGAAGGAAGAGCTGGATATGGTTGTATGGGTGCACTCTGCCCAGTTGGTTGGGAACTTTGAGGAGCTTCAGGTGCTCCATCCCCCTGGCTGGCTACTCAGCTCCGGGGCCCCCCACTGTGACACAAAGCCCTAGGAGACTTCCTACTGGCCTGCAGGCACCTGCTCGCAAACCGGCAGTCAGTGCACTGGCGTCAGGCCAGCCAGAGGGAGGCCATGGCTACAATAGCTAGAGAAGCAAAGCACAGAGGCTTACATGTGTTTGCTTGGCCCACTGGCTCTGACACTGGAGATAGGCACCACAGACAATCAGGAAACAGATCTTTCCTCCCCCCAGGCACCAGCTCTGCTCCCCTACGACCCCAAACCTCACTCTAGGGGCTGAGCAGCTCCAGAGACAGGAGTTTCTGCCCACTAGTGGGCACCACACAGAAATATGAAATGTCAAAAGATCATGGTTCAGACCAAAATCTCAGAAACTCCAGAAAAAAGGCCAAATGAAACTGAACTCACCAATCTTCCTGAAAGAGAGTTCAAAATAAAAATTGTAAACATCCTTATGGAGGCACAGAAAAATATTCAAGAACTCAGGAACGAAGTTAAGTCAGAGGTTCAATCATTAAGAAAGTCCATATCTGAAATGAAACATATAATGGAGAGATTCAAAAGCAGATTAGATGTAGTAGAAGAGACGGTAAATGGAATAGAAATTACAGAAGAGGAATACAAAGAAGCTGAGGTACAAAGAGAAAAAAGAATTTTTAAGAATGAAAGAATATTGAGAACTGTGTGATCAATCCAAACGGAACAATATTCGCATTATAGGGGTACCAGAAGAAGAAGAGAGAGAAAAAGGGATAGAAAGTGTCATTGAGGAGGTAATTGCTGAAAACTTCCCCAGTCTGGGGAAGGACATAGTCTCTCAAGCCATGGAGGTGCACAGATCTCCCAACACAAGGGACCTAAGGAAGAAAACATCAAGACATATAATGATAAAAATGGCAAAGACCAAGGATAAAGACAGACTTTTAAAAGCAGCTAAAGAGAGAAAAAACATCACATATAAAAGAAAACCCATCAGGCTATCATTAAACTTCTCAACAAAAACCTTAAAGGCCAGAAGAGAGTGGCATGATAAATTTAATGCTATGAAGCAAAAGGGCCCTGAAACGAGAATACTCTACCTGGCAAGGTTATCATTAAATTTGAAGGAGGGATTAAACAATTTTCATATAAGCAAAAGCTGAGTGAATTTACCTCCCACAAACCACCTCTACAGGGCATTTTGGAGGGTGTCCTATAGATGGAAGTATTCCTAAGGCTAACTAGATGTCACCCAAGGGAAGACAAAGAGTACAGAATGTGATTCATAACATACAAAGAATGGAGGAGGAAGGAAAAGGAGGGAAAAAAAAGAATCTTTTAGTTGTGTTTGTAATAGCATACAAAGTAAGTTAAATTAGACTGTTAGATAGTAAGGGAATTACCCCTGCCTTTGGTAACCACGAATCTAAAGCCTGCAATGGCAATAAGTACATACCTATCAATATCACCCTAAATGTAAATGGTCTGAATGCACCAATCAAAAGACAGAGTTACTGAATGGATAAAAAAACAAGACACATCTATATGCTGCCTACAAGAGACTCACTTCAAACCCAAAAACATACACATACTGAAAGTAAAGGGATGGAAAAAGACATTTCATGCAACTAATAGTGAGAAAAAAGCAGGAGTTGCAGTACTTGTATCAGACAAAGTAGCCTTCAAAACAAAGAAAGTCACAAGAGACAAAGAAGGACATTACATAATGATAAAAGGGTCAGTCCAACAAGAGGATATAACTATTATAAATATCTATGCACCCAACACATATGTGAAACAAATACTAACAGAATTAAAGGGGGAAGTAGAATGCAATGCATTCATTTTAGGAGACTTCAACATATCACTCACTCCAAAGGACAGATCAAACAGAAAATAAATAAAGGGCAGAGGCACTAAACAACATATTAGAACAGATGGACCTAACGGACATCGACAGAACACTCCATGCAAAAGCAACAGGATACACATTCTTCTAAAGTACACATGGAACAGTTTCAAGAATAGATCACATACTAGGCCACAAAAAGAACCTCAGTAAATTCAAAAAGATTTAAATTGTACCAACCAGCTTCACAGATCACAAAGGTATGAAACTAGAAATAAATTACACAAAGAAAATGAAAAGCCAACAAACATGGAGGCTTAATAACATGCTCCTAAATAATCAATGGATCAATGACCAAATAAAAACAGATCAAGCAATATATGGAGACAAATGACAAAAATAATTCAACACCACAAATCTGTGGGATGCAGCAGTCATGCTAAGAGGGAAATATATTGCAATACAGGCCTATCTCAGGAAAGAAGAACAATCCCAAATGAACAGTCTAAACTCACAATTAATGAAACTAGAAAAGGAAGAACACATGAGGCCCAAGGTCAGTAGAAGGAGGGACATAATAAAGATTAAAGCAGAAATAAATAAAATTGAGAAGAATAAAACTATAGAAAGAATCAATGAAAGCAGGAGCCAGTTCTTTGAGAAAATAAACAAAATAGATAAACCGCTAGCCAGACTTATCAAGAAAAAAAGAGAGTCTACATACATAAGCAGAATCAGAAATGAGAAAGGAAAAATCACTACAGACACCACAGAAATACAAAGAATTATTAGAGAATACTATGAAAAATTATATGCTAACAAACTGGATAACCTAGAAGAAATGGACAACTTTCTAGAAAAATAAAACCTTCCAAGGCTGACCCAGGAAGAAACAGAAAATCTGAATAGAGCAATTAACAGCAAAGAAATTGAATTGGTAATAAAAGAACTACCTAAGAACAAAATGTCTGAACCAGATGGTTTCACTGCTGAATTTTATCAAACATTTAGTGAAGACCTAATACCCATCTTCCTTAAAGATTTCCAAAAAGTAGAAGAGGAAGTAATACTCCCAAACTCATTCTACAAGACCAACATCACTCTAATACCAAAACCAGGCAAAGACACCACAAAAAAAGAAAATTACAGACCAATATATCTGATGAACATAGATGCAAATATACTTAACAAAATATTAGCAAACCAAATTCAAAAAAACATCAGAAAGATCATCCATCATAAGCAAGTGGGATTCATCCCAGGGATGCAATGATGGTACAACATTCGAAAACCCGTCAACATCATCCACTACATCAACAAAAAGAAGGACAAAAACCACATGATGATCTCCATAGATGCTGAAAAACCATTCGACAAAATTCAACATCCATTCATGATAAAAACCCTCAACAAAATGGGTATAGAGGGCAAATACCGCAACATAATAAAGGCCATATATGACAAACCCATGGCCAACATTGTACTTAACAGCGAGAAGCTGAAAGCTTTTCCTTTAAGATCAGGAAAAAGACAATGATGCCCACTCTTCCCACTTTTATTCAACATAGTTCTGGAGATCCTAGCCATGGCAATCAGACAACACAAAGAAATAAAAGGCATCCGTATTGGTAGGAAGAAGACAAACTGTCCCTGTTTGCAGACGACATGATAGTATACATAAAAAACCCTAAAGAATCTACTCCAAAACTACTAGATCTAATATCTGAATTCAGCAAAGTTGCGGGATACAAAATTAATACCCAGATATCTGTTGCATTCCTAAACACTAACAGTGAACCAGCAGAAAGAGAAATCAGGAAAACAATTCCATTCCCAATCACATCAAAAAGAATAAAATACCTAGGATAAACCTAACCAAGGAAGCAAAAGACCTATACCCTGAAAACTACAAGACACTCTTAAGAGAAATTAAAGAGGACACTAATAAATGGAAATTCATCCTATGCTCTTGGCTAGGAAGAATTAATATTGTCAAAATGGCCATCCTGCCTAAAGCAATCTACAGATTCCATGCAATCCCTAACAAAATACCTACAGCATTCTTCAATGAACTAGAGCAAATAGTTCTAAAATTCATATGAATGACAAAACACCTCAAATAGCCAAAGCTATTCTGAGAAGGAATAATAAAGTGGGGGGAATTACACACCCTGACTTCAAGCTCTACTACAAAGCTACACTAATCAAGACAATTTGGTACTGGCACAAGAACAGACCCATAGACCAGTGGAACAGACTAGAAAGCCCAGATATAAACCCAAGCATATATGGTCAATTAGTATACGATAAAGGAGCCATGGATATACAATGGGGAGATGAAAGCCTCTTCAACAGCTGGTGTTGGCAAAACTGGACAGCTACATGCAAGAGAATGAAACTGGATTACTGTCTAACCCCATACACAAAAGTAAACTCAAAATGGATCAAAGACATGAATGTAAGTCATGAAACCATAAAACTCTTGGAAAAAAATATAGGCAAAAATCTCTTGGACATAAACATGAGCAACTTCTTCATGAACATATCTCCCCAGGCAAGGGAAACAAAAGCAAAAATGAACAAGTGAGACTATATCAAAGTAAAAAGCTTCTGTACAGCAAAGGACACCATCAGTAGAACAAAAAGACATCCTACAGTATGGGAGAATATATTCATAAATGACATATCTGATAAGGGGTTGACATCCAAAATATATAAAGAGTTCACCTACCTCAACAAACTAAAAGCAAATAATCCAATTAAAAAATGGGCAGAGGAGCTAAACAGAAACTTCTCCAAAGAAGAAAATCAGATGGCCAACAGGCACATGAAAAATGCTCTACATTGCTAATCATCAGAGAAATGCAAAGTAAAACCACAATGCGATATCACCTCACACCAGTTAGGATGGCCAACATCTAAAAGACAAACAACAACAAATGTTAGTGAGGATGTGGAGAAAGGGGAACCCTCCTACACTGTTTGTGGGAATGTAAATTAGTTAAACCATTGTGGAAAGCAGTATGGAGGTGCCTCAAAAAACTAAAAGTAGAAATACATTTGACCCAGGAATTCCACTCGTAGGAATTTACCTTAATGCAGCAGCGCAGTTTGAAAAAGACATATGCACCCCTATGTTTATCGCAGCACTACTTACAATAGCCAAGAAATGGAAGCAACCTAAGTGTCCATCAGTAGATGAATGGATAAAGGAGATGTGCTACATATACACAATGGATAATTATTCAGCTGTAAAAAGAAAACAAATCCTACCATTTGTGACAACATGCATGGAGCTAGAGGGTATTATTCTTAGTGAAATGAGCCAGGCAGAGAAAGAGAAGTATCAGATGATTTCACTCATATGTGGAGTATAAGAACAAAGAAAAAACTGAAGGAACAAAACAGCAGCAGACTCACAGAACCCAAGAATGGACTAACAGTTACCAAAGGGATTGGGACTGGGGAGTATGGGTGGGAAGGGAGGGATAAGGGGGGAAAGGGGGCATTACAATTAGCATATGTAATGCAGCAGTGGTGACACGGGATAGGCAGTATTTATAGAGAGAACAAGTAATGATTCTATAGCATCTTACTATGCTGATGGACAGTGTTTGTAGTGGGGTATGTGGGGGGGGCTTGATAATAGGGGGTCTGGTAACCATAATGTTGTTCAAGTGATTGTACATTAACAATACCAAAACAAATAAATAAATGGGGAAGAAAATGAGCATGTTCAGTACTCTTTGTTACAATGGGAGAAAACAAATTCAAACTGGTTTACTAAAACCAAAATAGAAACATATTCTGAGAAGTCCAGAAGTCCACCTGGCCTAAATGTGACTGGATCCAGGAATTCAAATGTTAAAGTCAGGGTTCAAGTTCACTTGGTTCTGCCTCTTTCTATTTTAGCCCCATTCTTAAGCAATTCACCTCTTCAATTGTGGTGACAAGATTGTTTTAGCAGCTCCTAGGCCCAAATTTTCTCCTCTCAGTAATCCTCTTACAACACACACACACACACACAGCACTTTTTCCCCCAAAAGTTTTCTAAAAAATAAAAATTCTGGGCCCACCTAAACATTATTGTCCTGAATTGAGCTTTGTAGCCTGCTTGTACCAATCTCTGTGGTCAGGGTATGAGATCCATTGATTGATGCCTGTAGACCAGTGCACACTCTTAAGAACAAAGCACAGGGTTGGTTCCAGGCAAACCATATGGAGTGAGAAACAAGATGGGATTGCCATTAAATAAATGTCAGGAAAGAAGACAGAAGAGATACTAGACCATAGATAGATAAATAGATAGACAGACAGACAGATAGATAATCAACATTCATTCATCTATAACAGGATAATTTCTTTGCAGCTATGCTCTCCCAGGCCTTGGCAGGAAAAAGAAGACTAAGTAGGAACTATACAGATGCAAATGCAGGAAAGAAGTGTTTTTCTGTGTCAGCATCATAGGGCTTCACAGGTTTTAAAATAAAGAAACAGAAAAATGAACATAATGGTGAACCATTTCACAAATACTGTGGTGATATTAGCAAGCAATGAAAGAGAATCGAAGATAAATTTCATGATGACCCATGCTATCTGCTGCTTGGCATGGTCTAATCTAAAATTGAAAATTCCGTCATCAAGCCCCACATGCCTTCAGCCTTTCAAGAAAAGCAGCACTCAGTTATTCCAGGTATTGGGCACCACGTGACTAGTCAGAAATGTACTTGCTTGAGTCCCTCTCTCTGGTAATCCCGTGCAGCTGGCGGTAGGAGTAAATGTGCTGAAGCAGTTCAGTGACTTTAAGAAGTGTACCACGGGCTGAAAGATGAATGCAGTCGTGTCTTGTGATGACCAGCTCAGAACTGCTATTACAAGGTGCTTCAGAAAACGGTATTAATAACCAATGGGAAACCTTGGTGACAGCTACAGTGGAAGGGATAATGTTGAATGAAGACATTAATGTACTTGCACCAAGTGAACAAGGGCCTAAAATGTTCTTTTGAAGTCCCTTATCCTCAGTCATAAAAAAAAAAACCTCTAAGATACAGAAACAGTGAAAGGAAAATATAATAAAGATGGTTCCAGGGAAGAAAATAAATAAAAGTTACAAGTTTTTTGAAAAGAAAAATCATTCTTTTTCTCTACAGAATTAAAAATAACTATGATAAAGATAATCCTGGGAAAGTCTCTTTCATTCTCTCAATACATATGTATTGAGCAACTGCTATATGTTATTCCCCTACTCCATCCCTTCTAGAAACACATATATGGACCAGATAAATACGGTGTCTGTCATCAAAGAACTTCAATGTAGAGACTGCATCTAGATTAGGGTGTATAGACAAAGGCTTCCATGGAAAGGTGTTATTAAAATAGGGGTCTTAAGAGTGAGTAGGAGATATTTGGCAAATAGTGAGTTGGAGGCAAAGGGAATCCTATGTTCAAGAACATCCTGAAGCAGGTGGAAAACTGGAACTTCTTAAGTAAAGAAAAGACATTGTGGATTATATATAACAAGAAAGGAGGGAAATACTACAAGACCAGGCTGTGTGGTTGCCAGATCATACAAGGCCTTATAAACCATTAGGAATGCTAGTGTTCACCACCAAAGCAGTGAAAAACCCCCCAAATGGTTTTGACTAGAATGGGCTCAAGATGTGTGATTCAAAAAGATCACTCAGGCTATAATGTGGAAAAATAATTGTAAGATTTAGAGATGGGCATGCAGGCTGGCAGAATACACCAGAACTATCTGGGAAGGCTGACAATGGAGGAAGAAGAATTGAGGGATCTGAGAAATATTTGTGAAATCACTGAAAGAACTTGGGGCAAATTGTATAAGGAGGGCAAAAGAAATTGAGGACTGAAGGACAACTTCTGGGTTTTTATACCTGCTGAGATGGGAAACATGGGAGAAGGAACAGGTCCAGCAGGAGGGTTGGATTCTGAATGGTGTTGATACCTTGAGTTTGAGGTGCATTTGATGCATACACTTAGGAAATCAGAGTAGACAGTTTGATATATGGATATGGAACCCAGAAGAGAGGCCAGTGCTGGAGAAATGAACATGGAGACATTTGATTATAGCACTCAGTGCCATGGGAGTGGACAAGATCACCAGAATGGAATACAGAAAAACATAGGGTAATTTTAGAGCCAATTTTGAGGAATTTGAAAGCCTAATAGCCCAGTAAAAAGAGCACATTTGAAAAAAAAAACAAGATAGACTGTCTGGCATGGTAAGAGGAAAATCAGGATTGTGTGGATGGAAGCCGAGAAAAGAGAAAGCTATAAAAAAGGAAGGAAGGTCCACTGGATGTGAGTAAGCTTCCATTACTGACAAGCTCCAGAAGAACCAACTCAAAAGAACCACCTTCCCTACTCAAACCATTACAAATTAGTTCTTCAACAAAATATCTTATTAAAATAACAGTAGTGCTTTAGTCTTCTACTAAAAGCAGGCCTGCACTGGATGAATTTAGAAAGGCCTGCAAATATGAACTCCATGCTTCAAGTTGTCCCTTACTAAACAATGGCCACCACAAATTGTTGGGGGCTCTCTCTTTTACTGTCTCTTGCATAAGGATGGGAGGAAATGGGAGAGGAATCCTCCCTTAGTGCCAGAAAAATCAAGGTGGGGAAAAGTGCCCTTGCCCCACACCAGAACTACAGAGGGAGCTGTTTATTTTCTAGAGGCCAGTGAGAAGGGAGGTGGTATGGGGTAAACTGCATAATTTCCAGAATCTCCTACCTAGCCTTAGTCCATTTACATAACAATAGGTGTTTCCTGCTGCAGGCTCCTGCAGCCTCCAGGGCAAAGGGTGGAGAGATAACAGCTATTCTCTCCTTCCCTCCGTTCTTAGTACATAACTGGTCTGGTGTGTTCCAGTCACCAGGGACCCACTAATGAAGTTCCTCCTGGAAGGGGCGGGCAGGAAGTAGAGAAGGTGCCCAGATGGCAGAGCAAGAGCAGCAGCCAGAGGGCACAGGGCACGCCTAGCTAGACTATTGAGCAATAAAATAGTTTCTCTCAATCTACCCTTTCCCTTGACTTATTTCGGTTTCTCCGGTTTCATTGGGGATTCGTCCCAGGCAAGGAACACCCTCCCACCAGGAGCTACAGGTTGATTCTTTTTTCACTGCTGCCCTACATTTGTTGTAAGGAACTGAGCACAGAAACATGATAGGAAATGATCCTGAAGCTGAATTGTGAGTCAAAAAGGTTTTATCTGGATCAGCTGAGACTGAAACCTCTATTTAAATCCTTTTCTTCCTGGGAAAATATGTTCTAAATTTGCCTTCACTTAAGGAAAAATCTCCTATAAGCCTCTGATCCTATCTTCAGTTAGTGTCTTTGGACCTGTGGCAGCCCGCTTGCTCCAAAGAGCATAAAGCAAGGAAGAGAAAAAGCAATGTTTGTCCATGTTTATGTCTCTGGGACCTCTGCTCATGCTCCAGGAAGATCCTGGAACAACGAAAACACAGCAATCATCTCTCACAGAAATCACAGGGGATTCGAATGCTGCCTAAACTCAAGTCCATGGAGATGATATGGCCTTGATTTCAGACAGGTCCTTGGCATTCCTGAGTTAATGAAAATGTAATTTTCTTCCTCGTGGATCAGGAACTTCCTTAACAGACCTGAGCACTCAAACAACTAAAAGATTTGTGCATTAAGTATGGCACTAACTAGAGAATACCAGGAATAAGTGGAAAATATTTGTTTTCTGCCTTCCCAGAATTATAAGAACCCCAAGAGCTCTTCCCAGCGCTACTAACACCATGACCCTGTCTTGTTTGCTTCATCCCATCTTTGCTCTTCCATCTTCGCACAAATCCCTTGCCAGAAATCCCACCCGAAAGGACTCTGATTCACTCTTTCTGCCTTTGACCAGTAGTGCCAGGCTACCACCATGTCCACCCCCATTCCCGCCTCCACCGAATTTGTCTTCATACCACCTGAAGGAGAGCACCCCAGGAAGCAACTTTGATGGTGCTTCTTTGAACTCTCAAATATCACTGTAAACTTTTAAGTGTCTTACATCAGAAAGTACAGAACTTGAAGGGAATTCAAACGTTATTTAATAAATACATCTTGTTATTGTGCAGAAAGCAAGGCACTGTGAATTCACTTTACCCTCACAATATCCATAAAAGTTAAGTAGTTCTATTATCCCCATTTCATGATTGAGGTCACCAAGACCCAGAAAATGTAAGTAGCTTGCTGTGTTCATGCTCAGACTTCTCTCCAGTCACTGCTATTACTGTGCTGCTCTTTACTTCCTGCTTGGGCCTGTGGCCACTCCTCCTCCCTGTCCGGGGTCAACCCACTGGACTGGATCACTTGACCAGCTAGTCCTACAACATCTGCCAGACTTGGTCTACTTCTCTGGACAGCCAGTCTTGGCCTCATGTAAGTCAATAGTCATTCAACAACCCACATCACAGAGTAGTTATAACTGCACTTTGAGTTTTGATTGACAGAATTTGAATCCTTCGTATCTTGTGTGGTTTACTTAATATCATAGCCTATTTCTTCATGTGCAGGATGGGAGTACTCATATCTACTTCATTAAGTCACGTAGAGGCTTACATGAGAGACTATACCTAAAGGGATTTGTGCACAATAGCCACTCAATAAGAGTCACTGTGGAGCCCACATAGTTTCCTGTATAGTCACACACACATATACATCACAGTCAAATATTGTTTAATCACATTTTAGAACTTCTGTCACTAAACAACCAGAATTGCAAACAATCTGTTAAAATTATATATTTTTGCCATTACTCAATGGTTAATGAGGGTAACGTGTACCCAACACTTATTTGTGTATGGCATCAAATGATGCTTATGTACATTTATATTCCTAATGACAAGACCCGTTTGCCCATTTCCCATGTACTTTATACCAAGACCTTCACGGGGGACTAAATCTAGGTAGTTGATTCCTGATACCAAGCACACCCAGACCCAGGCAGCTGGTGCCATGGCCAGGCCATGAAGACAAGGGTTGTACATATGGAAATGGGAAGAACAGTTCCAGTCAAGACCAGTAACACTGAGTCCCACAGCAAGAACTCCAGGCTTCTGGGCCTGAACTCCTCACAAAGGTTTTCTCTGAGAGAGCCCACTGTTCTTTCTGAAATACAGTCTTTCTGACCAGTGCCTCCACAGTTCACTAAGTGGTGTTTTTAATAATCTTAAACTTAGTTGGGGATTGAGAATAAAAGACTCAGATTGGGATCGCTTTTCATTCAAAAGACTGCTCCACCTCTATGTAAATTTATGAATTTAAAAATGCAGACACGTGAATGTGTAGAAAAAGGGATGTTGCTTGATGCAGGGACCACTGCTATACATTAAAATTCATGTTCTTTTTCTTCAAGCATATAGTTAGAAAACATTTCACAGCCTCCCTTGAAGTTATTGTTTGGTTCCATGACCAAGTTCTTGCCAGTGGAATATGAGCAAAAGTAATGCAAACCACTTTAAGGCTAAGCCCATATCAACCTCCCCTGTGCAGTTCCTCATGCTATTTCCCTGTCTGCCAGCCAGCTTCAGATGGTCATGAGAACCTTGAGAATGATGGAGCCACAAGGTGATGGGAGGCCTGGGTCCCTGAATGACCATGTGGAGAAAAGCTGCCCTGAACACTTACCCTGGGCTAACAGTCTTCCATAGTATTCAGCTGTTGCATGCTTGTCTCCCCTTGTCACCATAGATATCCTATAAGCTGCTCAGTTCTTCTTGGAAGCATTCAACCTGAAAATGTTGATATGGTGGAAAAGAAGTAATACTCCTCCAGCAGGTACAGCATCTAAGTTTCAGGCTCCAAATCCAGATAAAATGCTCTATACAAAAATGCGTTAGAGTGAGTCATATCATTCCTTTGTGAGGGATAAGAACATACAAATTAATTGCCTAAGATCACACAAAGCTACTATTTGAACCCCAGTTTTAGACTCAGTCTAAAGCACCTTTCAGCACATATCAACAAACAGGATGCATTAAGAGCTTCCACTCAATAATCAGTAAGTTAAATCATTAAGAATACGACTTTTCCATTGAACCCTGGCCTCCAGAAATTTGTTTTCCTTCTCATATGCTGTCTGTATATTCTTTTGAAGTTAGTTTTTATCCATTTTGTAGATAGGATTTGTAACATTAAGGGGCAGAAAGTTTAAGGAGTTACAGAGAACAACAGTAATTAAAGGTAGATTTCAGAGCAATTATTTTCTAGATTTCTTCTAAGAATGTGGTCTCTCTTACCTACCTAACCCACTTGTTTATAATACATAAACTATTATGGACTTACCTCTTTTTCTCAGTAACTTAACAGTTTTATAGTACAGATACTTCAATAGCTTTAATTGTGCCTTATATTTTTGTTACTCATTAAGAAGAGTCTTAATGTAGATGCAAGTTAGGTTGTTTTAAATAACTTTTTCCTTCCAAGTGTCTGTATTCTATGTGCAAGCCTTTGGGGATTTAATTTCAGAAGAATCTCATAGGTTGTAAAGACATTATCTTTGAGTAATATTTAAGTAAATAACAGATACAATGTTGTCTCGATTTTAAAGTTGAATGATTCAATATGTACAAAAAGACACCTAATGCTCTGAGAGAAGTCAGATTCTGCAAACTTGCAGCATGATTCCATTGAAGACTTGACACAGCAATTAATGGCCTATCTGGCATGTCAAGGTGTCTCTAATCACGTCTTAGACTGAAAACCACAATAATACTGGGCAAAAGCATTCAGTAAATTACTTTCATTTACTCTGTGCAACTGAGTAGAAATTCTTCTGAGTACTCTGGACAAATGACTTCTGCCACACCTGTGCTTTTGTCTTGGACAAGAAAGTACATAGAAACGATGGTGATCACTCAGGCAACACACTGACTGAATCGTGTAATAATCGGTTATGATGCCCAGCTGAGGAGTCACCAGTTTACCATCTTTTTGGAATAATATTTCTGCTGGGGTTGGAAAGACCACCTTTTGATCTATTGAATCAAATGGTCCTCAAGTGCCTAGAACATTAATGGAAAGGAGAGTTGACTACATTGAAAATATTTCCTCCCCTGTATCCTGATGTCCAAACAGTCTGGAACAATAAGCACGACTTCAACAGTAAACTGTTTTTGTGTTTCTTGTCTTCCCAAGTGTATAATACTTGAGCTTTACAATGTCTTGTATCATTTTAACTATGGCTGTGCTGTCCCCCTTGGTTTTGCATTAACAAGATCATTTCTAGGCACTATATTAAATATGACTCATTTTCGTGCTATATTGATAGGTCTGACCTCATAATAGATACTGCTGTCCTAGGTCTTTAAATGTTGGACAGGGGTGTGCAGGTCAATGGCATGTTAATAGGAGTTAGCTATGCTCATGAATTGTTAATTATTTTTGTTGTTTTAAATGTTCATTTAACATTTAAGAACATAAAATGAGATATAAGAACATAAGATATTTCCCACATACCACAGTGCCTACATACATTTAAGAGAGAGAGACACTAAGTTTCTGTGGTTTAGGAAGTTTTATTCAAATCTATATTCATCAAGGAAAGAGAAGTTTGTTTTTGCAGAGGGTAAAACTCACTGAAACTACGTTTTTAACTGAACTTCAGAAGGATGTAATATATAATTTTCGAAAAATTAGAAGATGTTGGTATCAAAATAAGACAGTTGTGTGCAGAAGAAAAGATTCTAAAGTTCAACCTAAAATATATTGTGAAAGATAGTTATTTGATTAATGAACATTTTTTTCTTTAGTGTTGATACATCTGTTTCTTAGTACATAAGTCTTCCTCACAAATATTTAAATATAACTTGTATGTAACCACTGCCTTTGCACACAAACACAGCTTTATGTGTTGCCCTTAAAATTATTTGGCTGTATTATAGGTAACTTTGAGAACAACTTTATCTTGAGCAGAAGAAAAAGAACACAATGGTTGGGGCCAAGTGCTCATAAATGTCAGATACACTTGTGCCAGCTGAGATTAGCATGTCTGTTAGGTCACGAGGGCATGGCCGTTTCAGTTCAAAACCCCCCAAATTCGTTTACCTTTTATTTGTCGTCTGTTATGACATTTGAAGCCCAGCTTCTGTGCTTTCCTTAGAAGGTCTTATCTAATTGTTTCTGTAATTCAGAGCTGCATTTGACATCTTAAGATGAAAAAATAAAGCATTTGCATTTGCTATGTTCCCAAGCGCTTATTTCCAAATGATATTGTCATAAGTGGAGTTTGAAGGTTTTCTATAATGCAATTCAAAAGTGCCTCTCCTGAAAGGGATTGGTTCCTAAAGCAGTGAATCTATATTAGATATGGAAGGAGAAAAAAAGAAGCCAAACTTTTTCCACTGGTATACTGTGCAGCCACAGTATCTCTGCTTTTTTCCCCTATCTTGACAAGGATTCACAGATGTCTTTTTGACAACCATAAAACAGAAATACTCAATATGAAAACAAAAGAACATGTATACTGCCAGTAGTAATTCAGGTAATCTACAGCTCCTTCCTTTAACACTGTTGTTATTAATCCATTTCCATATGCAAACTTCTTTCTGCTTATAAATCAGGAGACTCGAGGGGAGTAAATACATACGTAGCGCAGCAATCTAACACCCATCCCAAGCAAGCCTCATCCTGTGTCACTGCCTAAGTCATGCAAATTCCACGAGAGCTGCCAGTTGACTAAGATTAATGACCCTGCGCCAGCTTCTTTGTTTCTTTCTGCGGCCGTTTAGTGTGAAATACTATCCAAAAACATTATCTATCCTCGATTAATCCCACAAATTTGTTCACACGATGCACATTGTTTAGGGCAATTTACAACAGGAACATACTGAGCACAATTGCATTTAATTACTTGGGTTCTAATTACATTCATTAAAGGCTAATAAAATAAATGAAACAGCTTTAAAAGCTTCTGCAAAACACATGGGTCTTGTCTCCCTAGTGAAACATACAGTAGATGTTTGATGTGAAACACAGATTTGACCATATATGTATATTTATGGATATGTGTGTGTGTGTGTGTGTGTGTGTGTGTGTGTGTATTTATACATATTCCATGCTATATAAGGTAGATTTGAATAATAAGCAATAAAACATTAAGTGTTCTACGAATATATTTACTTAATGAATGGTTGAGAGATTTTAGGAACGTAAAACTATTTTTTATTTGGCAAATAAAGATAAAAATCAGTTTTCAAAATCCATTTGAATCTTAATTGTTTCCACCTTCGTGGCTCAGATCCCCACACCTCTCTTTCCTATGTCCACATTACAAAGGCCAGTGACCAGCAGAACAGGGAGGCATTCTACTCAAGCTGGGCTCTGGAGAATATTTCCATCAGGTTCAATCCCAAAACTAAGTCAGGAATTTCAGCTTACTTCTCTCCAACACTGAAGGCAGCTTGATTAAAGACCATATAACCTATTGTTTGAAAATTCATGCTTTAAGGCACACTGGGCGCTTTGAATAATTTACTCTGTGAGGATTAAAAAAATGAACTTGTAAATAGCTGATTTTTCTAATATTTGCATGCCTACTTTAGGCAGTGGGTTTGGACCCTTTGAGAAAGAGAACATGTAAAATATCATTGGACAACTACACCAGAGAGAAATAAATATTGGACATTCAAAATAAGGGCTTTCATTTCAAGCTTTTCCATCACTTGACTGAAACTCATAATAATCAATATTACCCAAAGAAAATGTCTACCTAGTAGTCTTGTGTACCTTTGAAGTTCATTCTCTACTTTATCAAGTTCATGGTGATTTTACCTGATGGAAGTGTACTGTGCATATGTGTTGTAAAGCCCTCTTTAATGCTCAGCACTGGCAAATGCAGTGGTAGCATAATTGGCATATCTCATCACAAATGGTGTTTTGCATCTAGAGTGGACTTTGAGCATTATCTTGAGATAAATCAAGAACTTTGGAGATAATTTTGATAGATACTTAGGTTTAGGATTTCAACTGGATTCACCTCTTTGCAAAGAATGAAGATTTTTTAAAATCTTACATGAATGCATTGGAAACATCCTATATGAGTACTATTTGACCCAGCATACCCACTCCTAGATATGTGTCTTGAGGAAATACTCTCACACACGCACAAAGAGACATTAGGAAGATGGTTATTACAATATTGTTTTTAATAGTGAAAAACTAGAAACATCTTAAATGCTTGTCACCAAAATAATGGTTAATAAACTATAGGAATCCATATTACATAGTCCTATGTAACAATTAAAAAGAATAAGGTAAATCCATATATGTGATATGGAATGTTCTCCAAAAGAGAGTTGTAGGACAACATTCACTATATGAATGCACAAGGTGGGTGGGTGTTTGTGTGTGTGCGCATATGTGTGTGTCTGCATGGAAAAAGGTCTGGAAGAATCTGAAAACTGATAGCAGTGGTTACCTCTGAGGGGATTAGACAGGGAGTAGGAAGAGAGTCTTCAGGCAGGAACAGAGGACTTCCACTTGTTAGTCAATGTACTGTGGAATTAAGTAAATTTGAATAAGAATGTATTCTATGTAACTTTTTGAAATTAATGTATGTGCAAGTTAGTTATCTACAGCCTAATGTATTATTATATACCCTTCCCTCCCACAATAACTTTCCAGATATCTTCATCTGATAGCTCTTCAGGACACAACCTGGAAGAGGGTTTCTCAAAAAGTTACAAAATAGAATGAACTTTTACAATCTTAAAGTTTTCTCTTTGACACCTACTCTTCTCTCCTACCTGACTATCATCATTTCCTCCTGTTACATGTCAGTGCCAGCAATTTGGGTGAGTTCTGTTCTCATAATGCAGCTGCAGGGGGCATATCGTGTCTGTACAGCATCTCTCTAACAGCAATGCTGACTTCCTTCAGCACCACGTACTCTATGGAATTCTGTAAATGCAGAGTCACGTCCAACTTGGTTGAAGAATACCTCTCTGAAATGTAGTGGTGCAGGCTTTGGTGCAAAAGAAACTCAACTGTTTGCTTTGGGAAACATTTTAAAAGAATATTCACGAATTAACATGAACGCTTTACCAGGTTTTCCGCACTGCTTTATAAAACTCAGAATCATCCTAACATGGAAGAGGACTTGACACAGGAAAAGAAAGCTGAGTAAACAAGTAAACTGAGAAGCAAAACAGGACTATAAAGCCTTGGAATATATTTTCTGATGCAAACCTACTTCTCTCTTTGCCTCTTCTTAGACACCACAGGTGTGTCTCCAGATCTTGCAAGTTTAAAGAAGTCTTAAAGTGGAGCCCCACTGTTTCATCACCTTGTCTCTAAAAATGCCTATAAAGTGCAATCCAAACCTTTGGACTTTGCATTCAAGGCTCTTTGGTTTTGTGTCTCACTGCTTGATTTCATATATTGATGGTCTCTCATCCTAGAATCTCTGCTGCTGTCTGCTACTCTCTCTGTTAGGATCCCTTGTGATCTATCGTATGTTATTTCCTCTGGAGATTTTTCCCAGTATCCTGCAAGGTACCTTTCCTGTCATCTTTACTATCACTGTACCTTCATTACAGTTCATTTGTGTCTCGATGGCATTTGTATGAACTTTTGTATTACTGATCTCACTGTATGTAACCCCTAATAAAACGTAAGCTCCTTAAAGTTTGGGACTGATACAAATACACCCATGAGACCCAGTAGAGTGCTTATCATATGGCAAAAGGGAATTCTTTAAAAACTAATAATCAGCCAGAGTAAAAGAGTGCTTAGATTGCTTGAATAATTTTTCAATGATTTGTATCAATATGTAGCTGTCAGTAGACAGATCACCTCCAATGTTTAATAGAGTGCCTGGAATATAATAGGTACTCAATAAATATTTATTGAATGCATATGAATAAATAAATGAACAAACATAGGAAGAAATAAGTGAAGTAATTTTTTTTTCTTTTTCTCTTTCTCCCATTTGTCTATCCCAGGAGGGAAAATGCTTATTATAGTATCTTATGAATAACATCAAAAAATAGCTTCATGGCATTTCATCAAAAACAACAGTCTTCAGTATTAGAGTCTAAAACTATAATAACAGCTTTACACAGGGTCTGTAATTCAGCATCTAGTTTCCATTAAGATGTTTAGGACTGACTCCTAGATGCTTACAGTTTAAATTGTTTTATTTTACAATAAAAGCTGTAGAATAATTACAAATGTGTTTAATGTGTCCTGGATTAGTAATTCAATACCTATAGGATTCTTTTTTTACATACTTGCAGAGATTTAAAGGTAGGGTGTTTTTATGACATGAACATCCTGAGAGGTAGTAGGCCAAAGAAACGCCTCTAAGGAGAACAGGAGGCTTGGTGATCCTTTGATCAGTAGGAAACTCCCCTGCACTTGGACACTTCTGGGCGAAAGGCCGTGGCGCCTCTGGATGGCCAAGTGGCCGTGTTCATTGTGTGCACGGCGGATGCAGGCCTTCACGTGATGTATGGGAGCTTCTCCTCCCTTTACCAAAAAGGATGCACAGTGTGGCAAGAAAAGACCCACACAGATAGTATCAATACTTTGTAATGGGATTCGGTGATCTCTTCCCTTTTCTTCTTCTTTTTTTTTTTTAACATACCTCTAGGAAACTAAGAGGAGCCTTTTCACGTAAGCATCAGAGAAATATATAACTACGAACTGAAAGCTCATGACCTCAATCCTCAACCGCCCCTTGACCCTCATTACGGCAGCAGTTGGTGAGGGAAGGATTAAAGAGGGCTAGAAATCACTGGGTGAGCATAAGGGCTCAGAAATTTGACCTTCGTTACTTAAAGCACACAGTCTCCACTAAAAGCTGGTGTATGAGGAGAATTAAAAACAGAACCAAGAAAGGTCAGGTGGAGTGCAGATGCACTAACAAAGATGAGGTTCAAATGGCAAAAAAAAAAGAGAGAGAGAGAGAGAAAGAAATCCTCCAAAATACTCATCTTGTCTTCTATCAGTCATAAATTGACATCACAAGGAGACATTTTGGCTTTTACCACTAACCAAAAATGCAAAACAGCCTCCATGCCAAAAGCAAGAGCTTAAAACTTAAAATTGCCAGAACAAGAGAGGGCTTCAGAATGCAGCTCCTGAGGCAGGAGACCCTCTTAGGGCACTTTCTAATGAACTGGGATCACATTGTGCCTCCCTCTATATCTGATAGCTTTTATTATCTGTATCTATGAATCACGCAAGTTTAACGGAAAGTACAAGAAGAGACGATGAAGGCACTGACTAGTAAAATATTTATGCAATTGTGATATTTGCAGCAAGGCTGTCTTTTCGGGGAAGGCCGAGTACGGGCAAGGGGCTCGCGTCATAAAGCGTATGACCATGACAACAGTCTCAGTGAGGGCACAGACTTAAAAGCATTTCAAAAAACATACACTAAGGAGTGAATGATTCCCATCTGTCAGTGGCAGTGGGGCCACATTATTCATTGTCTGGAAGTCCTATGCCTGGTGGGTGCTGGGAATCCTTCCCCTCAGAGGTCTCTGGTTATAGATGAGGAAATGGAGGTATTTAATTGAACTAAGCCTAAATGACTTGCCCCAAAGAGGTAAGCAGCCTGAAATCAGTAACAAAAGTTCTGAAAATGAAATCCAATAGTAAATTATTTTCTTTCTTAAGAACAACAGTGATTATAAAGATATTTTATATTTCCATAATGCCTTCACTTTCCAAGACAATTTCATAATTTTTCACTGGCATATAAATGAGTTAATTCTATCATTGAAAGATGGCAAGATATATGTGTGTGTAGGTCTTAATCTCTGTTTTTTTTTTCTGTTTAAACAAATAGTGAAACCTCTGGAAAGGTACTCTCCAGTAGAAATACAATCTGATGTGCTTATATAATTTAAAATTTTCTAGTAGCCTTAACCTTAGTAAAAAAGTTTTTTAAAAAGTGAAATTTATTTTAGTAATATCTTTTATGTAACCCAATATATCAAAAATGTTTAAAAATGTAACTAATTTAAAAATTATTGTCATAGCTTATACTTTTTTATACTAAGTCTTTGAAATCTAGCATATAATTTATACTTACAGCACATCTCAGGACTAATCACGTCGCACATGCTCAATATCCATGTGTGGTTTGTAGCAACTGTTTTCAATAACACAGCTCTGAGTTTCCTTCTTTCCCCCATTGGATGTTATGCTGTCCTAGTTTTTCTATTAGTTACTGTAGACTTCAGGAATATCAAAATTAGATGACTTGAATTAGTGTCATCTTTACCAAGGGGGTCTAATAAGCCACTTGGGAGATATCAACATATTATTTCAAGCCAGAATGAATGAATCTATGTGTGTACATTTTGATTATACTACTGTATATGTGTGACATGTATCATTATCAACAAGCCGTACAATGGGCCTGTTCCATGGAAAACACCGTGCCAAACACCAGATCAGCATCAAGTCATTATTAAGCCCCTACAATGCATGAAGCAGCCATGTTTTTTTGCCAGCAAACGTCAGTTTGATTCTAAACTTTTCAATAGCTCTACATGTGGTGGATTCAGCATTAAACAAGGACAATAGAACTCTGACTTCAAGTCTCGCCTCGTTATAAGCACTATGATTTTGTGCAAGCGTTTCCCCACACTGATCTTTAGTTTACTCATTGGTAAAATGAGGACTGGATGACCTTTCAGCTCCCTTCCAGTTCTGACAGGCTGTGGCTTGATAATAAAATTTGCTTCCTTTTTGCCTCAAGGACCACATTCCTTACACTTCAGCAGTTGTCTATATGGTGTGATTTATGGAGTACTAGTAGGGTTGCCAGATTTAGGGAAAAAAGGTACAGAACATCCAGTTAAAGTTCAGGTTAAATTTGAATTTCAAGCAAACAATGAATAACAAAGTATAAGCACATCTCATGCAATATTTGTTATGTACTTATACTAAAAGTTATTCATTGTTTACCTGAAATTCCAACTTAACTAACATCTTATATTTTATCTGGCAACCCTAGAGATTAAGAAGGTCTCCTGGCTCTCATCCCTCAACCAGAACTTGAAATTCTCATGCTGTAGCACGGTAGAATAAGTATAAGGTAAATATAAGCTTTCATCAGATGCCATAAGGTGGAACCATGGCTTAGCACATTTTCAGTGTATGTGACTGAGAGCAAGTTTCTGAGCCTTAGGTTCCTCATCTGTGATCTTAAAACTGACCTATAAGGTAAATAGTTATCTCCATTCTATAAGTGAGGAAACCGATGATCAGAGAAGTTGGACTAATCACTTTTCATTCATATTTTAATCACTGATGTTTCCCTATGAGAGGAAAGTCTTTCAATGACATATTGTATGTGCCAGGTACATATCAAGCATTCAACCAATGGCATACATTATACTGTTATTGAGACTAGAGGAGCTGTGGACGGGGTAAGTAGAAAGGGGAAATGTTGAGTTAGAGGAATCTTTTGGAAGGTGCAGACACGATTGAGATACTGTAACAGTCCTGAGCAGCTGAAGGAGGAGTGATGAGCAGAAGGCAGGCAGGAAAGAGGTGTAGAGTTGAGATTGAAGTGTACAGAACCCTTTACCTCTTCACATGTTCTAGTTCACCATGCATTGCACATGACACTACAATTCCAGAGCTCCTGCTCTGCACTACTTCCAAAACCCAATCTCATAATAACTCATAGCATTAAGTAAAGCAACCTGATCAAGGTTTCCCTTTATTAGGAACATGCAAATATTATACCCAAGACACATCCCTCTCCCCATTTCTCCAACATTTCTATATGATGTGTACAAATTGCAATTACAAGATACAAAAATAGCCTTGTTGGGAAAAGCCTGGGGATTTGAGTGGAAGTGGGAAAGGGACAGTCTTTGCCTTTATACAATTATAAACTAAATTGAAATCACCATCACCTCTGAGTTCTTTTTAATGCTATTTCTTCCACTGATCAGCAACTGTATTCATAACGCTCATCTGGTCAATGAGCACCGCTGCTGGAGTGTCCAGACCTGTGATCCCCAGACTTCATGTATGACAGTGCCAAGATTTTTAGTTTCAGTCCATTTAGAGATCAGGACCCTGTCTAGGAAGTACCAGAGGCAGGACCCTGTCTAGGAAGTACCAGAGGCAGGACCCTGTCTAGAAGTACCAGAGACAAGGTCTAGCCCTGGGAAAGGTGGATGGCAAAGATAAGCAAGGTATTTCTGTCAGTAGCCTGGGATCTAGGACAGAAAGCCAATGCCCATGGGATCCTGAAATGCTTATCCAAGAAGAAATATCTGTACTCACAGGACATGCATGGAAAGCTGAAGAGAAGCCTTCATCTTAAGGGATACCAGAACTAATCTCAGAACAGCAGGCCTTAGAGATCTTACAAAGACAAGACATTCTAGTTGCCATTCCCTGATGAGGCAGAGTCTCCTGTTTTTCCCAGTCTCAAGATCTGAGTCCAAGGAGAGGAAGACTAAGCTTAGAGATGAAAGACTCAGCATTTACATGTATCTATAAGCTTAATGGGCCAGGCTGATAACTTATCTATGGAAAAGTGGTTAGATAGTTTATATCATATGCTTGAATCTTCTCAGTAATTGTTAAATGTCCTTTAAAAAAATAACTAATTATTGTTTAATATTAACTAAGAAACACATACACACATAAAAAAGAAACACATTTCTCCAACTTGCAGTTTGAAAAGTAGGCCTAATAAAATTCCAGAACAGATGTTCTCCAGGAGTTTTTAGAGAGAGAATATTATTTATTCTCCAAGGTATACTGCTATAATGTAGTCTGCTTTATAAACATGGTAAGGGTCCTAAGCAGAGCTCACCATACCTGCCACACCACTGCTCTGCATTAGGGGTTTAGTCATTCACTCTGAGCTATTAAAGTATGGTAGGTGGGGGAGAGGGGAATGGGGAAATGAGGGCAAAGGGTACAAACTTTCAGTTATGCAAGATGAGTAAGTTCAGGAGATATAATGTACATCATGGTGACTGTGATATCATGATTTATAAGAAATATATATTTGGTCTTCATCAGTTCCTGGAAACTCTTCAGAGCTATAAAGGTGAAAGGGGAGTCTTGTTATGTTCATGACGGGGCTTTTGAACCCCACCCAAGGGTAGGGGTTGGTTGCCAGATGACCAACCTTGTGATTAGTGGATGGAAGTTTTCAGGCCCAGGACAGAGGGGCTGGAGGTTGAATCAGTCAATCATGACTGCTCAGTGAAGTCCTCACAAAAACCCCTGAGAAGAGCATATTGCTCTCTTGGATCCTGCTTCTCTGTTGGAGAGAGCTTCTATGCTCGGGGAACCAGAAAGCTTCCACATGTCACCGAGCCAGGCCCCATGCTCCATGGGACAGTGCGCCTTCATCTGGGACCTTGCCCTTTGTTCTCTTCATCGGGCTGTTAACTTGTATCCTTTACTTATCCTTTACTGAACTGGCAAATGTTAAGTGTTTTCCTAAGTTCTGTGAGCTTCTCTAGCAAATTAATGGAACCTAATAGGGAGGTCGTGGGAACCTCCAATCTTTATCTAGATGCACAGAAGCACAGGTAACATACTGAGGCTTGTGACTGGAGTCTCGTGTTAGGGGTGGAGGCAGTCATGTAGGATAGAGTCCTTAACTTGGAGAATCTGGTGCTGTACCTGGGCAGATAGTGTCAGAATTGAGTTGAATTCTTGGACTCTCTGCTGATGTTAGAGAATCACTTGGTGTCGTGCATGGGAAAACCCTCTCCTACACACACAGGTTGGAACTGGGTCTAGGAACCCAAATAGACTGACAGTAGTTAACAATACTGTATTGTATACTTGAAATTTGCCAAGAGGGTCAATCTTGTTTTCCCACCAAACAAACACCACACACACACACACACACAAATACATATATATACACAATTCCTATGTGTAAATTACACTTCAATATAGCTTAAAATGAAAGGTACTGTAGATGAAATGATAAAGGTATGGGAGATGACCAGGAACAGAGCCCTAGAAGTGCCTACACACAACGATAGGAAAGAGGATTGGGAGTTAATACAGTAAATTGAGAAGGAAAGGTCAGGCCAAAGAAGTAGAAGGGCTATGAGAGAAGGGTATCATAGAAGCCCCAGAAAGAGGGAGTTTCAAAAAGTCTGTTGTTGTCAGGGGTAGCAAATGTTGAAAGGCTAGATGTTTCCTGCTTGACTCTAACACCTGCTTTCTAAGGAGATTTACACAACATTCTAACTGGCTTCGGTAGTCACCAGTTTTAGTAAAGGCTGGAAAAGAATTAAACACAGTTTGAACTGAAAATACACAAGAGAGCAGAGCAAAACCTTTTCTTCTGTAGCGTTGCATGGCAAGAGGCAGAGGGGCAGTTGAGAATGTATAGAGTTGCTACCTTCCAGATTCAAGAGCTGAGCAAATGTTTGTTTCAATAAGATATAAAGGTCAGGAGTCAAACAAGGGCAATGGAAATATAAGTAAAAACCAAGAAATTCCTGGCTATCATTTGAAGATATTTAAAAGCACCTGTAAGATTCTTTTGATTTGCATGTAAATCTGGTGCTGGTAAATAATTGCCTATTCCACTGCCAAAATTCTTCTTTAGGGTTCTTTAAAATTCCCAAATAGATGGTGATATATAGCCTTTAGAGTTTAGAAGTTAATTTGTTTTTACCTGTATGTTAGAAAAAATGTTTTAGATTCAAGTATTACATCATTTCTCTAAATACTCATTTTAAATATTAAGAATCATAATATTGTGTCTTATGAAAGCATTTGTAAAAGCTCTTTTATTGTTGTTTTAATATATTGTTGTAAAAATATCTTAAACTTGTAACAAACTGAAAATTTGGGGAAGGCAAATTTCCTTTAAACACATAGAACAACAGGCAAATAGCCCCCAAAGTGTCCTGTTTTGTCAATGTATCAGCATCCTCATCTGTCCATGCAGACGACTATATGTTAGCATAGAACTTTTCCAACATTTTGAATTCCATTAATCTAAAATATAAAGCCCTATACCTGTGATATATTTCTAGTGCTAACAGATAAGATCACCCAATTATAACCTCAGTTTACTCTTATTAATGTAGCAAATGAAGTCATGGAAGTGAGTGAGATCTCATTTGGGATAAGGTTCCCTTTCTTGTTAAATGCTGTTATTTCAGAGTAGGGTGTTTATCATCATTGATATAACAATAACAGATGTCTTATTTGTGGATTCCTCTCCTGTCTGCCTCACAGCAATGATTTTACTACTTGTGAAGGATTACAAAAAATTACTGGAAGATTTAGAAGAGGTCTCTGCAGTATTTATCTAGAAGCCAAGTATAATATTGTTCTTCCAAACCCATCAACCAACACAACTTAGTCCCAACTCAGAAGAGCTGCATTATTCTTGCCTCAGCGAGGCTCTGTGATTATAGCTGCAGTACTCTTTAATCAATAAAAATTGTATTAGTCACAATCACAGATGTTAGATGGGGGAGGAACATCCATCCTCCTATTCTCCTGGAAACATCAAAAATCCTCATCTGCAGGAGATTCTAGCACCAGGTTTTATAATGTGTACTTAATGGAGCCGGGCCTTTTTTAATTGGGGTGCTACTGCTTATCGTGGCAGTGCTCGAAGGATTTGAAACTTGGCTTGTTTACAGGTTTAATGGAAATATTTGTTGTTTCTTAGGAACTGGTTGAAAATAAAGACAAAAGAAATTTTGGAATCTTCGGGATATTCTAATCCCTTCCCCTGTTAATTGTCTATGGAGAACTGGACGAAGGAGCCCTTAAAGGCAGTAATGGCACAGTCACCAGGGCTGTGTCCTCAGGTACCACCGACATCACAACTCTACGGCCTCCTCTGTAGATGACAGGAATGCCAGAGTACGAGTATGCGGTCAAGGTGCTGTGAAAGAGTTTGAGCGCTTTCTTAATATTTCAGAAATTATTCACAAGACCTCACTGAACATTCACAGTAGTATGTGAGGGCTAGAGGCTACCACTGCCTTCTTATAGGGCAGATACAGGCGAGGTGATTTTTATTCTATCCAACAGGTTGGGCAATGGAGCCTGTAGTAGATCTGATTTTGCTCTGTCTTGTTTTTAACAGCATATCGGAGTCTGGTCAGGGAAACACACTTGAGATCTTTTATGCAGAAGCAATCGAATATGAAAAAGTGGTGATATGGTGATGGAAGAGCGGAAGAGCCAGACAAGGAACACTGAAGCAACCCAGAAATTAGTAACAGCAAGACCCTCTACGGTCTCTAAGATGCAAGGGGAGGAATGCTGTTCCTGGAGCTCAAAAGCCAGGGCCGTCTAGTGGGAGAGACAGAATCCCAGCAGAGAATAGCCCAGCAGGACCAGGGACCAGGGAGGGAGGAAGGGAGGGGCGACCCCACAGGAGCTAGAGCCACAGAAGGAAGGTAGCCACCGCCGGAGAGGAAGGCCAAGGCAAAGAATTAGGAGGAGGAGTATGTGGCTCCCCGCAGCCCGCCAGCCCTCTGCCTGCGCCTACCCCTGGCCCAGACTACCCAGAAGCCAGTCCGAAAGAGGAGCCGGGAATGATAGGGCACTGCAAATGAAGCAGAGGGGGGCGGCTCTGGGAACAAATGACTGGCTACAACATCTGCTACATAAAGAAATTTATGTCAAATGCTGAAAAAAATTCAAATTATTTCCATATTACATACAGTATCTTCAAAGCATTAGCTACAACATTTCATTGGAAAGACAACATAGAAGCATTAGATAATTAAACTATGCAAATGTATGAATACTGGCTGCTCTGCTGGAATGTCTGTCTATAATGTGATTTAGCTCATACGTAATTGAAAAACAGGGGAAGGTCACTGATAAGCAGGGGAACCTCAGTGCATTGTGGAAGGCACATTGTTCAATATACAAGTTTTGGTAGACAAGAGTACTAATATATATAGCAAGAGAAGAGCTATAACTTACCCAGGAAAGAAAAAGTTCCCCAGCGTGGCTGTTGGCACTGGTTAAGGCAATCCTTTTAAGGTTGCAATATCTACTTTGAGAAAGTTAAAAATGAATGCACTCTAGGCTCCCGCCCCAAAGAGAGGCCTTCTCATCCTAAGGAGACAAGGCTTGGGGCAGGTTACCTGCCCAGTACCCACCTTAACAACTACCCCATTGGCTCAGACTCCACTCCATCTGCTTATCTCAGCAACTCCCCCTAATCAATCAAAGCGCTATCAGCATCTCCACTCTATCATTACCGTTTGTTATTGATACCTATTATGGTCATAACTGTCCACGGTGAGCAGTACTGCCAGGTAGAACCAACCTAGCTCAGATACCAGATATTCATTTGACCACTGGTCTGGTTACAAATTGCACGAGGTTTCAGTGGTCTGCCAAATGAGCCCTTTTTGTTTTTCTGCATTGTGTTTTGTTTCTGAAGATTAAATTATCCAGGGAAGCATATATCCCGTTATAGTAGAAGCACTTATACTAAAAATATCATTTGGTTTGGTTACAAAGCACTATAGTATGGGGGGGAAATCAATATGAATCATTCATTCACTCGTGCAGCATTTATTAAATGTCCTTGTACTTGGCAAATTCAAATATGAATTGGGTATAGGGAGAATCCTCTCCCCAAAGAGTTTACAACCACACCTATTAGCAGATAATTAAAATACAAAGCAAAAAATGTTATAATAGAAGTACTAGCATAATGAGAAACTCTAGAGCAGGGAGAATAATTTTGAAAATAATTATTTTGCCAGTGTCTGTAAAGACTTCAGGAGGAGGTGATATTAACATGGTTAAATGGTATGAGTTTGCTGAGTGGTGAAGAGGCAGCATCCCAGGCACTAGGAAAACATGTGCAACAGCATAAATAAATGTGAGAGTTTTTGGTACGAGTGTTTAGGGAAGGAACCAGAGATTACAGTTACATGCAGAAAATAGCAAGAATTATACCCAGAGAAGTTGATGTCCAGTAGCCAAAAGCCTGACAGGCCCAGTTTAGGAGTTTAGAGTTCATCCTGTGAACAACTGGACTCCAGCTGAGGTCTTTAAGGAGAGAAGTAACTTGATGAGAATTGTTTTCTGTAAGATCATTCTTATGTCTCGGTGAAGAATGGATTTGAGGGGAGGAAGATGGATGCCAGGGACATCAGATAGGAGGCTCTATTAATACTCCAAACAAAAATGATGAGGGTCTAAGCCAGTGACCGTGAGGATGATAAAAAGGGACTTTAGCCAGAGGACACTTCTGAGGGAGAACTGACAGGTCTGATGATCAATTGGACATAGAAAACAAGGGACATACATAAGTCAAGGATGACTCGAAGAGTTCTAATTAGGGCAACAGGGTATATTGAGATGCCATTAGCTGACGTACAGAATTTCATAAGGAAATGCAGGTTTGAGGATGAAGAAAATGGGTTAGCACTACTATTTTCAAGCTGTCTAAATTATTTCAGAAGTAGACACGGGGCCTTAATTTCTGTGAGATAGCTACATCCATTGGGGAAAGTCAGTTGTTGAAAGATATTTAACCATTTGGTTTGCATATTAGAGTCAAATCATAGGTGGCCTAATTTCCTTATCTGTTAAATGGGTTTTACTTTCCCATGTTTGTAAAGAGATCAAGTTAAAAATCCATACTCTCAACATTTAAAAATATTATTAAAAGCAGTAAGGTATTTCCAATCCAAAAAGCATCTGTACAGTTTGGCAGACATACAATATGTAGATTGGGAATGAAATAGTCAAATTCGGGGTGGGAGTGCTGCATGCTGTAACTGAGGATGGACGCAGTTTCATGGAAATGCTTGTAGTGTACATAAAGAAGGCATCGCACAGCCTGGAATTAATAGGAATATATATTCTAATTAATTGACAGCAAGAGCTGTTGATAGAATGAAAGACTAGATCTCTAGCTCCCTAAGCAAGTGCCCTGACACAACCAAAATAAATTGCTGAGACTCTGTCTTTATACAATATATGATGCAGTCTTGCAATAATCATCCTATGTTTTCCTGTCTTCCATCTATTACTTTGGATTTGGGGTTCTTTTTTACACTTAAATTTAGCATGCATGAAGGAGAAAACCTAGAGATGGAAATTAGAACAAAGAGCAACATAAAAATTCAGAAAGAATGCTCTGATTCAGACAAAATGGCCACCACATTGTACATTTAAGAAGTCTGTGGTTTTTGTAAAAGTGAAAATCATATTAGTAATACTCCTTCCCTGTGGTGCTTTTCCAGAAGAAGTGATGGGTTATACTGGGCCACAAGGAGTTTTTTTGTCATGTCCCAGTGACCAAAATCACCTTGTCATAGAAGGGGTTAGGATTAGAAATGCAATGCCTCTTGTACTAAATTAACATACCACCTTGCCTTTTAGTATTATTGTCTTTAAAAAAAATTATATTAACCACTTCAGGCAATTCATCTACATACAGGTCAAATCCTGAGGATGTGTTTAAAGCCCAGTCAGAGAGGCAGAAGGAAGGGGTTCTTAAGAGCTCTAGTTTTGACTTTTATTTGCAGCATTGCTATATGAAGCGAAGCCTTACTTCAGGCTCTTTGCTGAAAATGATGTTTGTGTGCTTGTGTTGTACTGATCTTTGCAACACGGAAGTATTTTAAGCCAGCCTATTCATACAAACCCTTTATTTTAATATGCAGTTGATTAGCTGGTATTGCACATAAAGAGAAAATAATTGTAAATTGCCCAAGTAGTCTATAAATATTCCCTTTTGGGGTGCCAAAATCGCAAGCCATAGTGCTGCAATAGTGACGGAAACTTGAATAAACTTACATAAATTAAAATTCACTTCCTCATGATGTCTCTACCAAACCAATATTATCATTACCGCTTATTGAGCAGTTACTAGGTGCCAGGCTTTAGGCATTATTTGGGAGGAAGGACATGATACATAAAACTCCACCTCTGTTCTCTGAAATTAGTAGTTTAGAGGTGGAATTAAAACTATTAACAGCAAACTATAACAAAAATGATAAATGCTGTTAAACATACAGGACACAGGCACGTGTGTGCATGTATGTATGTGTATATGTGCAAATACACCGAGAAAACCTTAGAGAACAAATTTTAATGGAAGAAAAGTGTCAAATAAGCAATATGACACTGTAATGGAACATAAACTCTGGTTCCAGAAATGCTGGGCCTTCACTCCTGGCTCTATTGGTGACACCTTGGCAAGGTCATGGTCTCACTGGCCCTAGAGGTCTTTGTCAGGACATCAAATAAGAACATGGAAAGCACCCAGTACAGTGCCTAGCCCATTGGAAGTGTTCAACAAATGAGCACTGGTACCACCAGGAAGGGCTTCACATACGTGGAGTTTAATAGACAAGTCATCTTGGGCACTGGGTATGGTGCAGTCTTCATTTTCCTCCATGGATTAGCAAGAAATAACCACAGAGCATTACCTCAGCTGAGGTCTAAAAGGAGGAAGAGCAGGCAGGTCAGCCTGGTAAGAAACAAGTATGCACATAAAATGATGCAGAGTGAGAGAAGCTAAGAAATTCCAGGAGACCTTTGGGTAAAGCAAACAGGTAACATAACTACCCAGCAAGGTGAAGGGTGTGCCATTGGACTGCACAGCCAGTGTGGATGCCTGTCTCAAGACACATAGGAATGGCCCACGCGACCACTGTTAGGCCCTGTCAGTGCCCACATGGAGAGAGCAAGGCATGCAGGACATTGTAAATCAGAATGGAGTGGTATTATCAGAGCCTGGCATTACCTTTCCCACAACCATGGCATATGTTTCAACCCAAGATAAGAATAGTTCATAAATCTCTCAAATTCATAAGCATCTCAATCCTGTTATGGGAATTGGGAACTTGGCATCTTTATAGCCCAGAAGACTAACCATTTCTTAAAAATCTGCTTGCAATATTTAGCTCACTATATAAGAAAAGAGACCAGATCCATCAGGTTCCAAGACAGTTTCCCTGCTGGATGCAACTAATTCGTCCTGTTGTAGGTTTCCTAAGATTTCATAAAGGATGGATGTTTGGTAGAGAACACTAGGCAAAACAGAAAAACTTTGGGAGCCTGGGCCCAAGGAAGAAACACCTAGGGAGCCTCAGGAGTATTCTACATGGTCCTTTAATGTGTCACAAAATACTTGTATTGTGATGCACAAAGAAATGAATTCCAAATGTGAGTCAAACAGTAGGAGGGCACTGTTGATGGTTGGATCTGTTGGAAAGCTGCTCATTTATGAAAAATGCTGCAAGGAAAATTGTGAATTTCCTACTTGGCATTCATAGCAATTCAGCAATACTTTCCTTTAAAAATGTAAAATAGCAAGAGTATGGTAAATGAAGTGCATTTTTATTTGTTTATGACTTGAGAGTTTCTGCCTTGTGAAAAGGCTAAAAGGCCTAAAGGCAAAGGAATCTTTTGTCTCAAAGGGAAAATGCTGTGAAAGAAAATAAAGTTGGGTTAGGTATTCAACAAGATTCAGAGTTAAGCTCAAGGGAGATGTCCTGCATTTGGGGAGACTCTGAAACTCACTCAGGCCACCAGGGTACCAGTTAGCATATCGCAGTTGTAATTCACTAAATGGAACCCTGGTGGCCTAAAAGAATCAATGCTACCAAAGAAACAAACTTACCTAAAGGGAGCAAATTAGGTGTTAGTAGAAGGTCTGATTATTTTGCCTTTTATATTTATAGAGTCAGTGAGTCGACAAGTCCTTATTGACCCCCTAGGGGCTGCACTGCTCTCTAATAAATGTGTGGGTACCTATTAGTGGTTAGATACAGTCTCCTGCCCTCAAGGAGATTTACAATCCAATAGAGGTGATAGCTCTCCTTTAAAATGGATACTTAGGAATAAAAACAACGAAAGGGAAATTAGGAAGTTTGGGTTCAGGACTTTCTTGACACGTTGGAAAATGGGTGCTAATAAATTAGACAAAACTGGTAGATGGACTTTTGAGTAAGGGGTGTTATTTGTTGGTTAAGATCAGTTTATTTGGGGTTTTGCCTGTTTTCATTTTTTTTTGTTTGTTTTAAAGACAAGGATATGATATGACAAGAAAAAGAAGAGATTTACTTAAACCTTCAGGAAAGCCTCAGTTAAGAATTTTTGAGATTGAACGGAGAAAAACATTCTTAGAACAAAATGAATACTATGTTGGTTGGCCAGCTAAAAGACTCAACACAGCTTCAGTTACGTAAGAGAGATAATAGGCTATGGATAAGACTGGCTAATAGGGAAGTTTTAAAGGGAAAAAGTTAATATCTATAAAGAAGTCATTGGAGATCATCACAGAAATATGTGATGATCTAAGGAATTAACAATACTTTTTAGCTATGTGCAAAAAGATTCCACATAAGGGGAGTCTGGGGACAGGGAGGTCAACAATAAAAGGTCAATCACTAAGTCATGTTGCATAATGACAATAGGAAGTCTAGTGAGACTTACACTGAGGGCCAGGAGAAACCCGGAACCAAAAAAGGAACGTGTTTTAAGAGGAGAGTGAATGTGGGACTGCAATCTGTGGAAGCAAATGCGAGACTGGATGAGATCTTCAAGAGGATTTCCCACATTAAGGAAATTACAGCGAGAGGGAATCAATGGCAGCTGCATTTGAGATTCTCTTCCAAAGATGTGTGAAAAGAAATAGTGTGATTATACCTATTTGATGTTTACTGAGTTTAAGTTTTGTCCAGCGTTGTGGTTGGAATGGCAGGGATGAAAAGTTTGTACCAGGGACAGTAGGGGACTGAGGGATACCTACTGAATGAATGATATTAAACCCTTCTTGCCACAGCCTAGCCTTCTGTATTGAGCTACTATCTTGAATACCTATCTTATCCATAATGTATCCCCACATTGAACCCTATGGCTCTGCAAAGTAGTATTAGAGAAACCAGTCAACTTGAGCCCTAGTTCTGCTGTATAGGATCTTGAGTTCGTCTCTATACTGTTTGACATCCATCTCCTCAACTGTAATAGAGCTTAATAATAGATCCTATTTCAGAGGGATGTTGTGAATATTAAATAAGATACTACATACCAGATGTCTGGTATATAGTATGTACTCACTGAATGTTAACTATTACTCTAATACACATTTTCAGTTAAATTATAAATATACATACAAATGTATACTGAATATGCCATCAGCTTGTAACTATTAATTTCTATTTTCCATAAATATCTTCTAAATCCTTGTCCCTCTTTAGAATCTAAATTCCATATTTTCAAAAACACAAACCCCACTCTGATTGCTCTTGTGCAATTATATACAAAATTGTTGCTGCACCTTTTAAAACTACATTAACTTTCATTCAACTGAATACAATCAATTTTAAAAGATGTGGGATTTGAAATCAGAAGATATAGATTATAAGCTTGAGCCAAACAATTTAGTTTGACTTATATAAGTTTCTTAACCCCAATTTTCTATTTTTATAAACAGAAATAATAGCAACAAATTGTATATATATATATCATTGGCATTATAGGCTTATTATTAAGACAATTCAGATAATCGATGTAAAATTCTGAAGAGATGCAGCAGTTTAAAAATTATTATAAACCCCTCTTAGTGATTTTATGCTTATCACTGATTAGAGGACAAACTTTGAGAGTAGATATCATTGCATCTAATGCAGAGCATTCATATCATTAGCACTCAAGAAATGTTTTCTATGTGTTTGAACAGAGGTGGCTGGCAGACACAGAAAGGAGATAGACACTGACCAACATAAATGCAGTGGATCCCATAGAATGAGTATTTACAGTAGAAAGTGGGAAAAACTGACTTGCAAGTAACTGACTCCTTCTCACATGTTGTGTTATTTTTGAGGTCAACCATGGAATTTGAAATTCTTGATCAAAGGAATGTGAGTTCTTGGTTCAAACTTGCCCCATTATACTGGTTCCAAAACAGTAGCTGCCCTTCCTTCGTGCATAGCTTTTCACAACCCTTAATGCGGGCATACATACACAGAAACTTGTAAGCTGTAAGGTTAACATATAATCTTCAGAGTGTGGACTTTCTGAATTAGCATATCATGTTATCCAGAGCTATAGAAGAATTAAACTGGCCTCCTGGTTTTTAGTGACACAAAGAGATCTAAGATCAAATATAGAAGCATAAGCTAAAATCAAAGAGGAATTGTTAAGCTGTATCTGAGGCACTAGGAGTAACAACTCTCCAAAAGTACCCCTTTATCTCAAAGGCCTCTAGTTCTACTTTGGTCCAGGTTTTGTGTGCTCTAAAACTATCCCAGGTCTTCTGGGTCACCTCCTAATCTCATCTCACCCTTCTTCTGCTCAGAATCTTTCTCTTTGTCATCTACTTCCTTATGGGTAATCAATCAATGGAATGGCTATTATTGGCATTTAAGAAAGAAAGGACTACAGAAAACAAGAGATGACAGCTTCAAGGATAGTATTAACCAGCATAAAGCCAAACCAATTTGGTCTTACCCTGAAAGAACAAAAAATGTAAATAAATATCTAATTATCTCAAAGCGCGCTGTTCATCATACATAATAACATGTTATGAAATCCGCTTTCTTTACTTCTGTCTGTATAAATCATACTTCAGCTCCTTCTCCTCCCTCTCCCTAAACACCTAAGCATGAAATCGCGGTCATGTTCCCACGTTGCCTCTTGTCCTTTTTCTCCACTTTCACTCCCCAAACGGTCTGTTCTTTTCTCTAGCTAATGACGCTCTCTCTCCTATTCTGTGTGAATTGACGGTTTCTTTCTGTCTTCTCCAGCTCTCTGCTTAGCTCATCAACACCACAGTAATCACAGATATATAGGGGAGACAAAAAAGTTGAGAACTCTCAGATTTAATAGGTTTGCCTATTTCAAAAATGAACATTTAAAACTTGAAAATTGCCTTATTTTTAAACACTGTCTTAACTTGATAACACACAGGTAATGAGCAAAAACTTTTGAAGCCCTCCTAAATATTTTGTACACCTGGATATGGCCCCCAGGAAATTCCTAGCAGTGACTGCCACCTTAATTTTCCCCAAGTAAGGCAGACAATAGCGAAGAATTCCACCAGCCCTCTCCCATGAATTCACTTTCAAAGTTGTTAGCACTACACTAGTATTTCAACATTCCTTCAGCTTTACCATCTTTATGTTCATTTTACATTAAGAAGTCTGAAGCAGATCTTATCAAATCCATGATATTGTTAAGAGCACTTCAAGGTCCTTTTAAAAACAAGAATTACTTACATCAACTTATTTTATTGCTTCATTTTCTGACTCTAAAAGACACAAAGTGTACTAAAGCAATTTAACATGACCGTAACCTACAATTTTAACTTACCCTGAGGGGCCATTTCACCTCTTGTTTTACTTTTCCAGACCAAATCAATAGAGGAAAGAATCAAGTCAAGACACATGTCATAACTGTATTAAAGGTCAATGAGGTTTAAACAAATTGGGCTCTGCTCATAAATAACTGACTTGCAATTTGTACCAAGGAACAGGGTGAAATGTTATTCACCTGAACATCTTTAAAGTTTATTCTACCTATTGTTGGCACCTGAGGGAACTATAACTAAACATATGTTTGGGTCTACAAGTCCTCTATCAACAGACTTTCTCTCAAGAATATAAGGGGTAATAATTCAATGGGAAATGTACACAATCCACCTTGTTCATCACAAAAGAGGTTAAAATAGATTCTTGGCATTCAGAGACTTAACATTTGAGGGCTTGACTAATTGCAAGCAGTCCTGCAGATCTGCACTATCTTGCAATTTGAAACTTTGCTGAGACATGAGTTTAGATATCCTGTACTATAAAGTTGGTGTAAAGAAACGTGTCATTATGCACTACAAGTGAAACCTCAGTATCTGATGGCAGCTATGTACATGTGTGGCATGGCCACTGGTGATGTTCTTGGTCATGTTTATGCTGTCTTGTCAAGGAGAGAAGGTTTCTTACTTCCAGAAGAAGTGAAAGAAGGGACATGTTTATCCTCAAGGCTGTCCTGTCTGTTGCCAACAGCTTTGGCTTTCCTGATGAAATCAGGAAGAGGATGAGTGGCCTGGCCAGCCTGCAGCTGGTGTTCAGCCACTGGAAGATCATTCCTGGCAACCCCTTCTGGGTTCCAACCACTGAGGAGGAACCCTGGTGTTGATTCTGAGAACCAGGCCCAGAAGGACATGAGCACAGTATGAAAGTGGAAGGGTCTTTGTGTGGAAGAAAAGATTGTGGAGCACGCAGAAAAGCAGAGAACCCTCAAGAAAAATAAGCAACTTCTCTACTAGTGGCAGGTTCTTTTCTTTATAATAAATTTTAAAGTATCACTCAGGGTTTGATACTGGGCAAATTTCTTTATGCTGCAGTACCTCTGTGCATTCACATTCAATAAAGTTGATCCCTCAAAAAAAAAAAAAAGATGGTGTGTGGAAGTGTGCATGACTCCTTGGAAGGGGTGCTCCACAGCTGTGCAGTGCCCATGTATACCTGAGCTCTCTGGTTCTCTACTTGCCATCACACAAAACTGTCATTAAGGCTCTAAATGGGTCTTTAAATTCTTCCGTTATAAATCACTGCACTGGGGGAAATCTGGGACTATGGTAGTGTGCACACTTGAAGACCTCGAAGGGACTCAATGCTGGAATGGAAACTTCAGGGTGCCTGGGAGCGTTTTCTTGCCTTGTATGTGGCAGGCATGAGTAAATAGCTCAGGGGTTATTCCCTCTCCCTCACTCTTACCTGAGCAGTAACCTGATGCCTGGATCTGTGACAGTCACCTTGCAGACTGTGCCGTGGCCGGTGAGAAAATAAAAGTGGAGAGAAAATAGAAAAAGCTCAGGCCCCTTATGCAATTGTTAACTGCTACACTCTGGTACCCTACACAGCTAGACTTCTTGTTTCGTGACATAATTAAATGTCCGTATTGTGGAAAGTTAAAGCCCTCTTCATTGGTAAAATGGTGAATGATGGTGTCCTTCCTCTCAAGGAATTTGTTGTTGATTCAAGGAAATGATATAACAACTCTAACAACTTTAACAGAAAGTATATGAGCCACATGGAAGATGAAAACAAAGTGCTAACAAGGTTTACAGTCAGGGGGACCTGGTCCTGCTGGGTCGGATTGGAAAATCAAAGACCAGGTGGGGTATGGCGAGACCAGGTGGGCAGGAAGGAGTGATCTCAGAGAGAGCTGTGTCTCTTCTGGTTCTGCCACTTACATGCTCTGTCATCTTGAACATGGGGCTTGAACTCCTTAGGCTTCCAATTCCTTTGAGAGGTTTCAGAGGTGGTGAGCTAATCTTTGGGTAAAGGACCTAGAGCAAAACAAGCAACCATGAATTAGCAGCTATTACTTTTGGAAAAATAGCACAGTATTCCATAAACTATCTTAACCAGAGAAATTAGACCATCGATCCTAATCTGCCTTAACCAACCAATATGTTCCAATTGAAATGAGATTCATAATGCCAGTCAATGAAACAGGCAATGATTTCTTAGTGATTGTACTAAACCAGGAAGAAAGTGGCATCGGTAGTTTCTCCACCCTCCTCTTTCACTCGTGGTCCCAGGTACAGATAAACCATGGTCTAAAAATCATCCCCCTCTGGACTGAATGGATGTTACTGCTCATCTAGGTAAGAAATAAGGATCCTTTTTATCCCCCAGGCACTGTGTTAAGAAAATATACCTCATTTAATTTTCACCTTAAGTCTAAGAGGTACATATTATTATCCACATTTTATAGATGGGGAAAAGTTGAAGTTCCTATATACTAAATAAGAAAATCAGACTTTGAGGTGAATGGAAAGGTGAAATTCGTACTCTATCTAATTTTAAAACCTGCCTTCCTACCATTATGCCACAGTGCTTCCAATTAGAATCAAACTCATTCTCTTCTCTATATTCTGAACTGGTTTGAGTGTTAAGACACATGGCAAGAGTATATTCTCTCTCTCCTCACTTCAAACATTGCCACCGCCAGAGGTAGTTGCCTGTAATTACAGTCACTGAATTGCTGTTGTTCAAGAGATCAAAACTGACATTTATTCTGTATGCTATTAATGGTGCTGGACACATTAGAATACATTCTTGCACTTATTCCTCAACAATAATGGAAGAAGCAAACATCAGTGCCCCATTTAATGCAGAAGAAACCAAGAGTCTAAGAGGTTAAATATAGTGTTTCTTGTATAAAGTGATAGGTGGTAAGTGGTAGGGCCAGAACTCAGACACAGGTCTGTCTGTATCCAAAGTTCGTATCTTACCTTCAGGCCAGCATTTCCCCACCTCCCCATTCCCCATCCCCTGCCATCTGTAGCCTTAGAAATAATAGTCCGAATTCCCAATACTGAAGGTAGCCAACAGATCTGATTTTGAATTTGTAAGACATAGTCTATTCCAAAATTCTTATGCCATAGCAGAAAACTTCTAGGAGAGTAAAAATGTTGATTGTAAAGCCAGATATAATCAAACTTGAATATCAGAAACTACAAATGATTAACATTGTTATGTACCCTTTGCCACTTTCTAGAGTAGGATATTAGCTAGAAACTTGGAAAATTACTTACAAATACTAATCATGTTAAATATATTCATTATAAACATATAATAATATAAATAAATATTATAGTTTATATTTATAAAAATTACATAAGTGTATATAAATATATGTGTGTGTGTATATATTTATATTTATTTATATGTATATATACACATATATATGTATATCTATCTATCTGTATATATATCTGGAGTACTTTCATTCATATGGTGGAATGTAAAGAAAAGGTACTACAGCCACTTCATAATATGCACTGGGTCCAAAGTGATATTATTTGTGACATGAAACATGATTTATGAGAGGATGTCTATCTTTTAATGGTAAGTGCATTACAGATATGGAGAAATGAGAACATCAAGGACTTTTACCCCTCTTTTGCATCAACAAACTAATTGCTGTTTAAATTTTCTAAATCTAGTGTCTTCCTGAGTTGAAATTTTCCACCTGGAGGAAGTGTTTATGACCATCTTGTAAATCTCTACTTTAAAATATTAATTCACGGACATGAAATCAGTAGGAATTCTTCATTCACAGGAAAAAAGACCAGGTTTCTAACTGGATCTTTCAAAGGTTCAGAGATCTATGTGGGTTCTAAAGTGAGGGCTAAGAAATGTTTCTTCAAACATCTGTGTCTGAAATGCAAGAAAGCTAACAAAATATACTAACATCCCTCAGAAAGATAAATATAACAGTTCTGAGAAAAGCAGTCGCCATTCTGTAGTGGTTTCTAATAAGAATGTCATTAGGTTTGCTTATAAGTTTTAATGAAGCTTAATCATATTCTGACTGATATTTTTGCCCAATGATGAAAATAGATCTTGTAGAAAAGGCAATGTAGTTTTGTGGTTAATAAGGATGTAGGTTTGAGGTCAAACTACCTGGTTCAAATCTCACTTAACCAACTGTTTGATGTTGGGCAACTTAATAACCTCTCAGCCTGTACCTCTGTTAAATTTTTTAATGAGAACATATATAAAGCACTTAGCATAGCACCTAGCCAAAAAATTCCTTATATACATCACCTGTATTATTAAATGGGTATATTGGGTCATGGAATAATCTAGTGATATTTTGGTAGACCACTTTGTAGCAATTTATTTTAAAGAAATAGTAAGAGTTAATAGACAATAATAATTACAGCATTTAGCCATGGTCTAGTTACTAGCTGAAATACTTTCCATATTCTAACCTTTAATCCTCATGATAATCTATGAAGTAGATACTGTTGTTATCTGAATTTACAGCTGGAGACAGATACTGCAGCACAGGGATTAAGGTACCCAAGCGCAGACAGCCTTTTAGCCAGTAGAACCAGGATCTGAATGGATCCAAAATTTAAACTGGATTTGGCATCAGTGCTCTCCACCATTCTATTACATTGCCTTTCCTCGATGTAGCTAAAGTGGCCTCAAAAGATCTAATTTCTGCCCATATGAAAAAAGAGACCAGTAAAATAAAATAGAATAGTCACCTCAAATCCTCTTTAGGAGCAGCTAAGAAATAAATTGTGCTTACATTATATGTATAGTTAAAATTCCATATTCCCCTCTGGCAATGTAGAAAACGATTTTATAAGATTTCACTACCATGAAAAGAGACTGATTCAATTGGCCATAGAGGAAAATTGATCTTGTCATATAGTGTATATGCTACATAAAGACATCAGTGGAAAGCTCTGCGAAGTCCACCAGCTACTGAGGCTAGGCTTCAGAGCAGCAGGACTCCTGCAATGTGATCGTGGCCTAGGGATGGATTTTGGAGTCTAGAATGCAATTGTGACACTTCACCCAAATTGATAAGGCTCAGAGAGACTTGTTCATCTTAATCAAATTAAAAGTTCATAGTCAAAAAAATAAACAAGACAGGAATTCTCAGATCAGCTTGTTAATCCATTTTCTTCTTTTAGGAAAGACACGGGAGGTCAAATTAATATACAAAGTTTCTTGCCAAGTAAAATCAGAATATTCTCAACTGCAGCATTTTAAAACTGTCTCCTCTTCCCTCAAGCTTTTTGCCTTTCTTTATTGTCCCCAATTTCAGCCAGACCAAACCTCTTGTTTCACAAAGTAAATAAGACCATCTGTTAGGCTACCACTCAACTACTCTGCCTTTAAACCCAAGCTGTTGTGAAATCTTCAACTTTTCATAAAAGCATTATTGCCTCCTACACACCAGGTACTTAGGATATGGAGACGATTATAATATATAGGCCAGTGCTAGAGTATAAGTTTATACAGGAAGACAAAAAAACGTAAACCAGTAACTGCAAAGTAATGATAGCAAATCCTGTGCTAGTGATGTGTACAGGGTGCTTTGGGGAAAGATAGAAGGCTCATCGAATGTCTACATCCTTTATGGATATTAGAGGTAAAGATGGATCCTCTCATCTTTCCCCATCCACAAACTTGTCCATTTACTTCCCTTCCTTCATGTATCTCAGTCTCACTTTCCCACTGTTACTGTAGCCTTCAGACAAGTACATTTTCCCCTCCTCTTAAAAAACCTTTTCTACACTATTTCTCCATCACAGTACTACCCCACCTGGTTCCTCTTTTGTCCCTTTAAATTCTTAAGTAGTCTACACTTATATCTACTCTTTCTCAAATTCCATCCCACCACAGCATGCTGCAGCCATCCCTCTAGCCCCACCATTATACCAAAACTACTCTTCAGAGAAGTCACCAAGCGCATCCTAAGTGTCAACTGTGAGAACCTACTTCAGTCTTCATTCTGGCAGATTTCCCTGCAGCATCCAAAAACATTGACTCCTCCCTGAACTGTTTTCCTTCTTTGGCTCTGTTCTGCATGCTGCCTTATGTAGAACTGATTTCTCTGCAAATGTCTTCAATAAGGGATTGAAATTCATTTTTGGTTTCCTGCATGGACTCTTCTTACTCTGTCTTCTTTCTTAGGGTGATTTTCTCTCCCTGAACTTCAGGTACCATCAGGATGTGTCAACTAGGGTCCCAGTAGGAAACAGAAGGCTAAAATGGACTAAGAGATTTTAATAAAGACTATTTACCATGGTGTGGGCACGCCCAAGGGAATCCAGCACAGAATGGCTAACACCCCAGTTCTTATCGCTCCTATGCCTGAAGGGATAAGGCAGAGAAGCCCTAACTGGAACCTAGAGAGTAGCTGCATGGAGAGGGCCACAAGGCAGGATCTGGGTCCTTTGGAAGAGGATACAGATGCATGTCATGACCTGAAAGGGTGGGAGTCATGGGATAAATACCCAAAACTCATTTAATTCCTGACCTTTGATTTTTTGCTGGTGCCTCTAATTGCCTAAACCCAACTGGAAGCCAATGTGCATTGATGAAATCCAAACAGGTAAAGATTCCAGAGCAGAAAGGTTGGAAACTATCTAAAAGGGGTAAATGGAAAATACCCAGCACAACTGCCTTATCTGTAGTCCTGTCTGTTCTTCTGAAATCTTGGCTAATACTCCATTTCATCTCCAACCTATTTATATTACACCATGTGTCTTAAAATTAATTTACCCAATTATTCCATTTTCTCAGTTAATCCCACAGCTATCAAATTTCTCTCAACCAAAGACCATGGAGTATCCATGCCTTTTCCTTCTCCTTTGCCTCCCTCATTGAAGTCTAGAGAGTGTTTATCAGAAATACTTTTTGAACTCTGGGTTCCTCTTTCCAATTCCATTCCTTTAACCAATATCTTTATATGCTCTTTTTGGTCTTCTGCAATGATTTCCCAACTCAACTCCCTGTGACTATTTCACTTTTCACTATTGTTTTATAACCCATACACTGCAATCAGTTATCTTCCTGAAACACAGATGATCATGACACTCCTTTGTGTGAAACCTCTCATAGGTCTTTGTTGTGTTGGCAAGAAATCTTAACATCACACATGACTTACAAGGCATTGACCTATGTCTTTTAGCATCATGAACTTGTTTATTCAACAAATATGTCTTGAACACTAACTATATGTCTGTCAAGAGATTAGCTACTAAATAAGGAATACAAACAAGAGATTGTGGACACATTCTAGCCACTGAACTGCAGTGAGAGATAAATGAGTAAAAAAATTAAAAGTGACAATTACTAGGAGCTATTAGAGAAAAGTTAACTATTGGTGGGGGTTTGGTTTTGAGAAAGGCATAGGAAAGGGAATGATGTTAAAACTGAAACATGGAAAATGAGTAGATATTATCAGAAAGAGTATGGGCATTTCAATAGAGGATAATGTATGTTCTTTTGTATAAAAACATAGAAGAACAAGGCAGATTTGGTACAAAGTAAGTAAAGGGTAAAAAAACAATCCTTTAAGAAATGTGCATTTAAAAAATATATTTTCAGTGTCTGAAAATTATAGGTCATTTTTTTAATTAAAGGGAAGTATGAGGGTGATAAAAAGGTCTATGCCTTGATTGGCAAATATATACTAGTTAAAACTTATCAAACTGTACACTTAAAATCCATACTCTTTTATTGTATGCATGTTATATCTCAATTTTTTAAAAAGATAACCTTGGAGTAAAAAAAACCCTGTCCCTATCCCTTGTCAGTTCTATGGTGCTTAACAGATTACTTACCTTCTCTAATTTTTCTAATCTGAAATGATAATACCTCTCCCATAGGGCTGCAAAGGACTGTTTCTGGTGCTTGGTATGTAGTAAAATTAAAAAATGAGAGCTCTCAACTTGAGTACATGTAAGGTTTATTAGGGAATAGAAGAAAGAAGTGAAACCCTCAAAGTAGGCAAGAACATCTCAAAGAGACATGTTTGTAGTTTTTAAAAAGTCACCTCAGTTTAAATGTAGAGACTGGACTAGAAATAGAAAGAATATGGCAGGAATTTTATTTGGGTTCTAATAGAATAAAGAAAGGAGTCCATAACAAGGCAGCTTCACTAGTAAATTCTACCAAACACTCAAAGAAGACTTAATACCTATCTTTATTTTTTAAATTTTTTTAATAATTTATTTTGGATCATTAATCTACAATTACATGTGCAATATTATGATTATTAAACTACCCCCTTCTGAAGTCCCCCCCACCAACCCCATTACAGTCACTGTCCATCAGCGTAGTGAGATACTATACAGTCACTACTTGTCTTCTCTGTGTTGTACAGCCCTCCCCATGCCCCCCCAACATTACATCTGCTAATCATAATGCCCCTTTTTCCCTCTTATCCCTCCCTTCCCACCCATCTTCCCCAGTCCCTTTCCCTTTGGTAACTATTAGTCCGTTCTTGGGTTCTGTGAGTCTGCTGCTGTTTTGTTCCTTCAGTATTTTTTCTTTGTTCTTATACTCCACAGATGACTGAAATCATTTGATACTTGTCTTTTTCGGCATGGCTTATTTCACTGAGCATAATACCCTCTAGCTCTATCCATGTTGTTGCAAATGGTAGGATTTGTTTTCTTCTTATGGCTGAATAATATGTCATTGTGTATATGTACCACATCTTCTTTATCCATTCATGTACTGATGGACACTTAGGTTGCTTCCATTTCTTGGCTATTGTAAATAGTGCTGCAATAAACATAGGGGTGCATCTGTCCTTTTCAAATTGGGCTGCTGCATTCTTAGGGTAAATTCCTAGGAGTGGAATTCCTGGGTCAAATGGTATTTCTATTTTGAGTTTTTTGAGGAACCTCCATACTGCTTTCCACAATGGTTGAACTAATTTGCAGTCCCACCAGCAGTGTAGGAGGGTTCCCTTTTCTCCACATCCTCGCCAACATTTGTTGTTGTTTGTGTTTTGGATGTTGGCCATCCTCACTGGTGTGAGGTGATATCTCATTGTGGTTTTAATCTGCATTTCTCTGATGATTAGCGATGTGGAGCATCTTTTCATGTGCCTGTTGGCCATCTGAATTTCTTCTTTGGAGAAGTGTCTATTCATGTCCTCTGCCCATTTCTTAATTGGATTATTTGCTTTCTGTTTGTTAAGGTGCATGAGTTCTTTATATATTTTGGATGTCAACCCTTTATCAGATACGTTTTTTATGAATATATTCTCCCATACTGTAGGATGTCTTTTTGTTCTACTGATGGTGTCCTTTGCTGTACAGAAGCTTTTCAGCTTGATATAGTCCCACTTGTTCATTTTTGCTTTTGTTTCCCTTGCCCGGGAGATATGTTCATGAAGAAGTTGCTCATGTTTATGTCCAAGAGATTTTTGCCTATGTTTTTTTCTAAGAGTTTTATGGTTTCATGACTTACATTCAGGTCTTTGATCCACCTTGAGTTTACCTTTGTGTATGGGGCTAGACAGTAGTCCAGTTTCATTCTCTTACATGTAGCTGTCCAGTTTTTCCAACACCAGCTGCTGAAGAGGCTGTCATCTCCCCATTGTATATCCAAGGCACTTTTATCAAATATTAATTGACTGTATATGTTTGGGTTAATGTTTGGATTTTCTATTCTGTTCCACTGGTCGGTGGGTCTGTTTTTGTGCCAATACCAAATTGTCTTGATTACTGTGGCTTTGTAGTAGAGCTTGAAGTCAGGGAGTGTAATTCCCCCTGTTTTATTCCTCCTTCTCAGGATTGCTTTGGCTATTCGGGGTCTTTTGTGGTTCCATATGAATTTTAGAATTATTTGTTCCAGTTCATTGAAGAAAGCTGTTGGTAGTTTGATAGGGATTGCATTGAATCTGTAGATTGCTTTAGGTAGTATAGCCATTTTGACAATATTTATTCTTCCTAGCCAAGAGCATGGAATGCATTTCCATTTGTTAGTGTCCTCTTTAATTTCTCTTAGGAGTGTCTTGTAGTTTTCAGAGTACAGGTCTTTCACTTCCTTTGTTAGGTTTATTCCTAGGTATTTTATTCTTTTTGATGCAATTGTGAATGGAATTGTTTTTCTGATTTCTCTTTCTGTGTGTTAATTTTGTATCCTGCAACTTTCCTGAATTCAGATATTAGTTCTAGTAGTTTTGGAGTGGAGTCTTTAGGGTTTTTTATGTACAGTATCATGTCATCTGCAAATAGTGATAATTTGATTTCTTCTTTACCAATCTGGATGCCTTGTATGTCTTTGTTTTGTCTGATTGCCGTGGCTAGGACCTCCAGTACTATGTTGAATAACAGTGGAGAGAGTGGGCATCCCTGTCTTGTTCCCGATCTTAGATGAAAAGCTTTCAGCGTCTCGCCGTTAAGTATGATGTTAGCTGTGGGTTTGTCATATATAGCCTTTATGATGTTGAGGTACTTGCCGTCTATACCCATTTTGTTGAGAGTTTTAATCAGGAATGGATGCTGAATTTTGTCAAATGCTTTTTCAGCATCTATGGAGATGATCATGTGGTTTTTGTTCTTCTTTTTGTTGATGTGGTGGATGATGTTGATGGATTTTCGAATGTTGTACCATCCTTGCATCCCTGGGATGAATCCCACTTGATCATGGTGTGTGATCCTCTTGATGTATTTTTGAATTCGGTTTGCTAATATTTTGTTGAGTATTTTTGCATGTACGTTCATCAGGGATATTGGTCTGTAATTTTCTTTTTTGGTGAGGTCTTTGCCCAGTTTTGGTATTAGAGTGATGCTGGCTTCATAGAATGAGTTTGGAAGTATTCCCTCCTCTTCTATTTTTTGGAAAACTTTAAGGAGAATCGGTGTTATTTCTTCTCTATATGTCTGGTAGAATTCAGAGGTGAATCCATCAGGCCCAGGGGTTTTGTTCTTGGGTAGTTTTTTGATTACCAATTCGATTTCGTCGCTGGTGATTGGTCTGTTTAGTTTTTCTGTTTCTTGCTTGGTCAGTCTTGGCAGGTTGTATTTTTCTAAGAAGTTGTCCATTTCTTCTATGTTTTCCAGCTTGTTAGCATATAGATTCTCATAATATTCTCTTATAATTCTTTGTATTTCTGTGGGGTCCGTTGTTATTTTTCCTTTCTCATTTCTGATTCTGTTTATGTGTGTAGATTCTCTTTTTCTCTTAATACCTATCTTTCTTAAACTCGTCCAAAAAATTGAAAGAGGATGGAACACTTCTCAACTTATTAAAAGGATCATAAATAATGATCAAGGAGAATTTATTCCAGGGATGCCAGGATGGTTCAGTATCAACAAATCAATCAACATGATATACCAAATTAACAAAATGAAAGATAAAAATTATGTGATCATCTCAATAAAAGCAGAAGAAGCTTATGGCAAAATTTAACATTTATTTATGATAAAAATACCCAACAAAGTGAGTATAGAGGGAACTTACCTAAACTATAATACCTATAATAAGGGCCATGTATGACAAGCCCACAGCTGGCATCATACTCAATGGTGAGAAATTGGAAGCTTTTCCTCTAAGACTGATCAGGAACAAGACAAGGATGCCCACTCTTGCTGCTTATATTCTACCGAGCACTGGAAGTCCACAGAAATTAGGCAGGAAAAAGAAATAAAAGTTATCCAAATTGGAAAAGAAGAAGTAAAATTGTCACCATTTACAGATAACATATACTATATAGAAAACCCAAAGATCCCACCAAAAATCTATTAGAGCTAATAAATGAATTCAGTAAAGTTGCAGATCCAAAATAAACATACAGAATCTGTGCTGTTTCTATATACTAATAGTGAATTGTCAGAAAGAGAAATTAAGAGAATAATCCTATTTACAACTGCATCAAAAATAATAAAATACCTAGGAATAGATTTAACAAGGAGGTGAAAGATCTGTACACTGAAAACTATAAATCACTGATGAAAGATATTGAAGAAGACACAGATAAATGGGAAAATGTTTCATGGTCATGGGTTGGAAGAATTAATATTGTCAAAATGTTTATATTGCCTAAGGCAATCTACAAAATTCAGTACAATACCTATCAAAATTCCAATGGTATTTTTCACAGAACTAGCACAAATCATTCTAAAATTTGTATGGCACCACAAAGATGTCAAATAGCCATAGCAATCTTGAGAAAGATGAACAAAGATGGAGGTATTACATGCCCTGATTTCAAATTATACTACAAAGCTATAGTAATCAAAACAGTATAATATTAACATAAAAACAGACATACAGCTCAATGGAACAGAACTGAGAGTCCAGAATTAAACCCACACATATATGGTCAGTTAATTTATGACAGAGGAGCCAAGAACATATAATGGAGAAAGAACTCTTCAATATGACTGAAGAAAGTCTCTTCAATAAATGGTTTTGGGAAAACTGGACAGCCATATGCAAAAGAATGACACTAGACTGCGATTTTTCAGGGCACACAAAAATTACCTCCAAATGGATTAAAAACTTGAACATAAGACCTGAAACCATAAAATCCCTAGAAGAAAACATAAGCAGTAAGCTCCTGGATATCAGTTTTAGTGGTATTTTTGTGGATCTGACTCCAAAGGTTAGGGACACAAAAGCAAAAAGTAAACAAATGGGATTACATCAAATTAAAAAACTTCTGCATGGTGGAACAAACCATTATCAAAACAAAAAGGCAACCTACTGAATGGAAATCATTCACCCAGCAGAGATTTATATCCAAAATATAAAAAGAACCCAAACAACTCAACCACACGGAGACATACACACACAATCCAGTTAGAAGGACTGGAGCAGAGGATTAGAATAGACATTTTTCAAAAGAAGACATACAGTTAGCCAATGGATATATGAAAAGATGTTCCACATGACTAGTTATTAGGGAAATGAAAATCAAAATCACAATGAGATGTGACCTCACACCTGTTAGAATGGCTATTATCACAAGACAAGAAGTAACAAGTGGTGGAGACGATGTGGAGTAAAGGAAACCTTCATACACTGTTGGTAGAAATGTAAATTGGTGCAGCTACAGTGAAAAACAGTATGGAGATTCCTTAAAAAATTAAGACTAGAACTACCATGTGATCCAGCTATTCCACTTCTGGATATTTGTCTGAAGAATGTAAAAACACTGATTTGAAAAGGCATATTTCCCCCTATGTTCATTTGAGCATTATTTACAATAGCCAAGAAATGGAAACAACCTACATGTCCATTGATGGATGAATGGACAAAGAAGACATGGCATATATATATATATATATATATAAAATACTCAGCCATTAAAAAAAAGAAACCTTGTCATTTGTAACAATGCATGGACCTTGAAGGTATCATGCTAAGTGAAAAAAGTCAAATGGAGAAAGACACACACTATAAGGTTTCATATGTGAAATCTAAAAAAAATGAAAGAAATATATAAACAAAAGAAAAGAAAACAAACACAA
>JAVSCE010009494.1:0-98624 GCA_032199065.1 Smutsia gigantea | reverse complement strand
TGGAATTTTGTGCTGTGGAATGCAGTGTAATGTTGTGGAAAGGAATAGAACTTAGGGAAAGGAATGAAAGCTAAAGGAATGGAATGGAATTTTGTGGGTTGGATTGGAATCCTATGCAGTGGAATGATATACAATGTTTGCAATTGAATGGGATGTTGTGTAATCGAATGAATGCAATGCTATGAAGTGGAATGTTGATTAATAGAAAAGAATTTTAATGAATGGAATGGAATGTTAGTTAACAGAACCGGAATAATGTGTTGGAGTGGAATCGAATGTTATGGAATGTAATGGAATGTTGAGGAACTGAATTGAATGTTGTGGAAAGAATGGAAGGATATAGAATGCAATGCCATGTAGTGGAAAGGAATAGAACTATGGGGTAAGGAATGGAATGGAATGCTGTGGAATGCACTGGCATGTTGTGGAAATTAATGAAACGTTGGGGAAAGGAATGGGAGGTTAAGGAATGGAATGGAATTTTGTGGATTGGAATGGAATCCTGTGCAATAGAACGAAATAGAGAGGTTGAAATGGAATGGTGTTCTGTGTAATCGAATGCAATATTATGATATGAAATGGAATGTTTAAAGAATAAATTTTACTGAATCAAGGGAATGTTATATAATAAAAGTGTAATAATGTCTTGGAATGGAATAGAATATTAAGGAATGAATGGAATGTAGGGGAACGGAATAGACAGTTTGAGAAAGGAATTGAATGGTAAGGAAAGGAATTGGAATTTTGTGGACAGGAATGGAAACTTATGCAACATAATGAAGAAGAATGTTTCAAATGGTATGGAATGTTGTTTATGCGAATGGAATTTTATGGTATGAAGTTGAATATAGATTAATAGAATCGAATTTTAAAGAATGGAATGGAAAGTTATGTAACAGAATGGGAATAATGTGTTCGACTGCAATGGAATGTTATGGCATGTTGTAGAATAAATGCAATGTGAAGGAATGGAATGAATGCTGTGGAATGCATTGGAATGTAGTGTAAAGGAATAGAATGTTGGTAAAGGAATGGACGCTAAAGGAATGGAATGGAATTTTCTGAATACGAATGGAATCGTATGGGATGGAATGAAATAGAATGTTTTAAATGGACGGGAATGTTGTATAATCGAATGGAATGTTATGGTATGAAGTGCAATGTTGATTAACAGAACCGAATTTTGAAGAATGGTACGGAATGTTTTGTAAAAGAATGGGAATGATGTGTTGGAATGTAATCGAATGGAATGGAAAGGAATGAAATGATTTGGAATGCAATGGAATATTGTGGAATGCAATGGAATGTAGTGGAAAAAAGTAGAACGTTAGGGAAAGCAATGGGACGTTTAGGAGTGGAATGGAATTTCGTGGATTGGAATGGAGTCTTATGCAATAGAATGAAATACAGCTTTGGAAATTCAAAAGAATGTTGTATATTCGATTGGAATTTTGTGCTATGAAGTAGAATGTTGCTTAATAGAAGTGAATTGTAATGAATGGAATGGAATATTATGTAACAGATCGAGAATAATGTTTTTGAAGGAAATCGAATGTTATGGAACTTAGTGGAATGCTGTGGAATGCACTGTCATGTTATAGAAAGGAATAGAACTTTGGAGAAAGGAACGGAATTTTAAGGAATGCTATGGAATTTTGTGGGTTGGATTGGAATCTTATGCAATGGAATGAGATACAATGTATGCAGTTGAATGGGATGTTGTTTAAACGAATGAATGCTATGCTATGAAGTGGAATGTTGATTAATAGAAAAGAATTTCAACGAATGGAATGGAATGTTAGGTAACAGAGTGGCAATAATTTGTTGGAATGGAATCAGATGTTTTGGAATGTAGTGGAGTGGTGTCGTATTGAATGGAATGTTATGCAATGGAATGGAAATATGTGAAATGCAATGGAAAGTAGTGGAAAGTAATAGAATGTTGGGGAAAGGAATGGAATTGAATGCTGTCGATGGCAATGGAATGTTGTTAAAAGGAATAGAATGTTGCAGAAAGGAATGGAGGTTAACAATGGAATGGAATTTTGCTAATTAGAACGGAATCTTATGCAACAGAATGAAATAGAATGTATTGGAAAGGAATACTGTGTAATCGAATGGAAAGTGATGCTATGAAGCTCAATTTTGCTTAATAGAACCGAATTTTAATGAACGGAATCGAATGTTTTGTAGCAGAATGAGAACAAGGTGGTGGGGATGAATTGTATGTAATGGAATGGAATGGACTGTTGTGGAATTGAATGGAATGTTGGGAAAGGAATGAAAGTTTAAGGAATGGAATGGAATTTTTTTGAATTGGAATGGAATCTAATGCAACAGAATGAAATAGAATGTGTGAATGGAATGGGATGCTGTAGAGTGGAATGTTCGTTAAGAGGACAAAATTTTAATGAGTGGAATGGAATGTTTACAACAGAACGGCAATAATGTGTTGGAATGAAATCGAATGTTATGGAACGGAATGGAACACTTTAGAATGCAATGGAATGTTGCGGAAGGGAATAGAATGTTGCTGAAAGGAATGAAATGTTAAGGAATGCAATGGAATTATTTTGATTGGAATGGAATCTTATGCAAAAGAATAAAAGAGAATGATTGAAATGTAATGGAATGTTGTGTAATCAAATGGAATGTTATGGTATGAAGTGGAGGGTAGATTAGTAGAACCGAATTTTCACTAATGGAATGGAGTATGAGGTTACAGAAAGGGAATAATGTGTTTCAATGGAAACAAAAGTATTGGAATGGAATTGAATGTTGGGGAATTGCATGGAAAGTTAAGGAATGGAATGGAATGCTGTTGAATGCAATGGAATGTTGTGGAAAGGAATAGAACATTTCTGAACGGAATGCAAGGTAAAGGAATTTAATGGAATTTTGTAAATTTGAATGGGGTCCTATCCAATAGAATGAAAAAGAGTGTTTGAAATGAAATGGAATGTTGTGTAATCGAGTGTAATATTATGTTATAACATGGAATTTGATTAATAGAAGAGAATTTTAATGAATGGAATGGAATGTTGAGTAACAGAATGAGAATAATGTGTTGTCATTGAATTGAATGTTATTGAATGGATGGAATGTAGTGGAATTGAATGGAATGTTATATACAGGAAGGGAATGCGGTGGAATGCAAAGGAGTATTGTGGAAAGTAATAGAAATTTGGGGAAAAGAATAGAAGTTGAAGGAATGGAATGGAAATCTATGGAGTGCAATGGAATGTTGTGAAAAGGAATAGAATGTTATGGAATAAAGTGGAATGTTATTGAATGGAATGCAATGCTGTGGATTTGAATGGAATGTTGGGGAAAGATGACGGAATGGAATGCAATTTTATGGATTGGAATGGAATCTTATGCAGTAGAATGAAATAGAATGTTTGAAATGTAATGGGATGCTGTGAAATGGAATGGAATATTATGGTATGAAGTGGAATGTTGATTAATTGAACTGATTATTAAAGAATTGAATGTAATATTAGGTGAAAGAACGGAAATAATGTGTTTGAATGGAATCGAAATTTATGGAAAGGAATGGAATGTGTTGGAATAGAACACAATGTTATGGAATGGAATAGAATGCTGTGTAATGCAATTGGATGTTGTGGAAAGGAATAGAATGTTCAGGATGGGATGGAATGGAATGCTGTGGAATGCCATGAAACTCTGTGGAAAGGAATAGATATTGGGAAAAGGAATGAAAGTTTAAGGAATGGAACGGAATTTTTGGATAGAAATGGAATCATATGCGACAGAAAGAAATAGAATGAGTAGGAAAGGAATGTTGTGTAATCGAATGGTACATTATGTTATGAAATGGAATGTTCATTAATAGGACAAAATTTTATTGAATGGATTGGAATGTTTGCAACAGATGGGAATAATGTGTTGGAATGAAATCGAATGTCATGGAATGTAATGGAAAGTTTTGGAATGCAATGGAAAGTTATGGAATGGAATGGAATACTGAGGAATTCAAAGGAATGTTGAGGAAAGGAATCGAACGTTATGGAATTGAATGGAATGTTATGGAATGGAATGCAGTGTTGTGGAATGGAATGGAATGTGGGGAAATGTTACGGAATGGAATGGAATTTTGTGGATTGCAATGGAATCTTATGCAACAGAATGAAATAGAACATTGGAAATGGAATGGGATGCTGTGAAATGGAATGGAAAGTTATCCTATGAATTGGAATGTTGATTAAAAGAACTGAATATTAAAGAATGGAATGGAATATTAGTTGAAAGAACGGGAATAATGTGTTAGAATGGAATCCAAAGTTATGGATTGGAATGGAATCTGGAATTGAAGGGAATGTTATGGACAGGAATGGAATGGTCTGGAATGCAATGGAATATTGTGGAAAGCAATAGAAATTTGGGGAAAGGAATGGACGGTGAAGGAATGGAATAGAATTTTGTGGGATGGAATAGAATGTTATGTAATAGAATTGAATAGAATATTTTAAATGGAAAGGAGTGTTGTGTAATGGAATGGAATGTTATGGTATGAAGAGGAATGTTGATTAACAGAACCGAATTTTGAAGAATGGAATGAAATGTTAGGTAATAATCAGTATCACATGTTCGAATGTGGTCGAGTGTTATGGAAGGGAATGCTATGTTGTGGAATGGAATGCAGTGTTGTGGAAAGGAAGAGTGTGTTGGTACAGGAATGGAAGTTAAAGGAATGGAATGGAATTTTGTGGATTGAAATGGACTCTTATGCAATGGAATGAATTATAATATTGGCAGTGGAACGGAATGTTGTGTAATCGAATGTAATGTTATGGTATGAAGTGGAATGTTGTTTAATAGAACCGAATTTTAAAGAAAGTTATGGAATGTTATGTAACAGAACAGGAATAATGGTTTGAATGGAATTCAAAGTTATGGAATGGAATGGATTGATACGGAATGGAATGGAATGATGTGAAAGACAATGGAAAGTAGTGAAATGAATAGAACATTGGGGAAATCATTGGAAGGTAAAGGAATACAATGGAATTTGTGGATTGGAATGGAATCCTTTGCAATAGAACGACATAGAATGTTTCAAATGGAATGGTGTTCTGTGTAATCGAATGGAATGTTATGGAATGAATTGGAATATTAATTATTAGAACCAAATTTTACTGAATCAATGGAACGTTAGGTAATAGAACAGGAGTAATCTGTTGGAATGGAATCGAAAGTAAGGAATGGAATGGAATATTGTGGATTTGAATGGAATGCTGTGAAATGGATTGAATGTGGGGAAAGGAATCGAATTTTGGGGAAAGGAATGGGAGGATAAGGAATGAAATGGAATTTTGTGGTTTGGAATGGAATCTAATGCAATAGAATGAAATATAATGTTTGAAATGGAATGGAATGTGGTGTAATCTAATTGCATGTTATGGGCTGATGTGGAATGTAGAGTAGTAGAACCGAATTTTAATGAATGGAATGGAATATTATGTAACAGATTGGGAATAATGTGTTTGGAATGAATTGAAAGTTATGGAATGGTATTGAATGTTGTGGAATCGAATGGAATGTTATCTAACGGAATGAAATTCTGTGGAATGCAATGGAATGTTGTGGAAAAGAATAGAATGTTTTGGAAGGAAATCGAAGATTATGGAATGAAATGGAATTTTGTGGAATGGAATGGGATGTTATGCAGTAGAATGAAATATAATGTTTAAGAGTATTGGAATATTGTGGAATGGAACTGAACATTATGCTATGAAGTGGAATGTTGATAAGTGGAACCAAATGTTGAAGAATGGAAAGGAATGTTAGGTAACAGAACGTGATTAATATTTTGGAATGCAATTGAATGTTATGGAATGAAACGGAAGGTGTGGAATTGAATGGAATTTTATGCAATAGAATCGAATGATGGGGAATGCAACGGAATGTTGAGGGAAGGAATATAAAGTTAGGGAAATCAATGGGAGGTTAATGATTGGAATGGAATATTTGGATTGCAATGGAACTTTATGCAAAAGAAAATAGAATGAATTGGAAAGGAATGCAGTGCAATCGAATGGAATGTTATGGTATGAAGTGGAATGTTGATTAATAGGATGAAATTTTAATGAATGGAAAGCAATGTTATGCAACAGAATGGGAACAAAGTGTTGGAAAGGAATTGAATATAAAGGAATGGAATGGAATATTTGGAATGCAATGGAATGTTACTGAATGGAATGGAATGCTGTGGAATCCAATGGAATGTTGAGGAAAGGAAAAGAATGTTATGGATTGAATGGAATGTTTTTTAATGGGGTGCAATGCTGTGGAATGGAATTGAATGTGGGGAAAAGAATCGAATTTTGGGGAAAGCATTGGAAGGTTTTTGAATGGAATGGAATTCGGTGGATTGGAATGGAATCTTGTGAAACAGAATGAAATGGAATGAATTGTAAAGGAATGTTGTGTAATCGAATGGAATGTTATGCTATGAAGTGGAATGTTGATTAATAGGACGAAATTTTAATGAATGGAATGGAATGTTATGCAACAGAAAGGGAATAATATGTTGGAATGGAATCGAATGTTACGGAATGTAATGGAAAGTTTGGGAATGCAATGGAAAGTTATAGAATGGAATGGAATACTGAGGAATGCAAAGGAATGTTGAGGAAAGGAATCGAACGTTATGGAATTGAATGGAATGTTATGGAATGGAATGCAGTGTTGTGGAATGGAATGGAATGTCGGGAATGTTACAGAATGGAATGAAATTTTGTGGATTGCAATGGAATCTTATGCAATGGAATGAAATAGAATGTGTGAATGTAATGGGATGCTGTGAAATGGAATGGAATGTTATGCTATGAATTGGAATGTTGATTAATAGAACTGAATATTAAAGAATGGAATGGAATGTTAAGTGAAAGAATGGGAATAATGTATTTGAAAGGAATCAAAAGTAATGGAATCGAATGGAATGTGGAAATCAAGGGAATGTTATGGACAGGAATGGAATTTTCTGGAATGCAGTGGAAAGTTGTTGAAAGCAATAGAAATTTGGGGAAAGGCATGGAGGGTGAAGGAATGGAATAGAATTTTGTGGGATGGAATGGAATGTTATGCAATAGAATTGAATTGAATGTTTTAAATCGAAAGGATTGTTCTGTAATGGAATGGAATGTTATGGTATGAAGAGGAATGTTGATTAACAGAAACGAATTTTGAAGAATGGAATGGAATGTTAGGTAATAATGGGAATAACATGTTCGAATTGAGTCGAATGTTATGGAAGGAAATGCTATGTTCTTGAAAGGAATGGAATGCTGTGGAATGGAATGGACTGTTGTGGAAAGCAGTAGTGTGTTGGTACAGGAATGGAAGTTAAAGGAATGGAATGGAACTTTGTGTATTGGAATGGAATCTTATGGAATGGAATGAAATAGAATGTTTTAAATGGTCTGGAATGTTGTATCATCGAATGGAATGTTATGATATGAAGTGGAATGTTGATTAATAGAACCGAATTTTAAAGCAAGGTATGGAATGTTAGGTAACAGAAGAGGAATAAGGTGTTTGAATGAAATTCAAATTTATGGAATGTTACGGAATGGAATGGAGTGATGTGAAAGGCAATGGAAAACGGTGAAAGGAATAAAACAAAGGGTAATGCATTGGAAGGTCAAGGAATAGAATTGAATTTTGTGGTTTTGAATGGACTCTTTTGCAGTAGAACGACATAGAATCGTTGAAATGGAATGGTGTTCTGTGTAATCGAATGGAATGTTATGGTATGAATTGGAATGTTAATCTATAGAACCAAATTTTACTGAATCAATGGAATGTTATGAAATAGAACGGGAGTAATCTGTTGGAATTTAATCGAATGTAAGAAATGGAATGTAATACTGTGGATTTGAATGTAATGCTGTGGAATGGAATTGAATGTGGGGAAAGGAATCGAATTTTGAGGAAAGGAATGGTAGGTTAAGGAATGAAATGGAAGTTTTTGGTTTGGAATGGTATCTTATGCAATAGAATGAAATAGAATGTTTGAAATGGAATGGAATGTGGTGTAATCTAATGGCATGTTATGGGCTGATGTGGAATGTAGAGTAGCAGAACCCAATTTTAATGAATGGAATGGAATGTTATGCAACAGAAAGAGAATAATATGTTGGAATGGAATCGAATGTCATGGAATGTAATGGAAACTTTTGGAATGCAATGCAAAGTTATGGAAAGGAATGGAATAATGAGGAATGCAAAGAATGTTGAGGAAAGGAACCTAACGTTATGCAATCGAATGGAATGTTATGGAATTGATTGCAGTGTTGTGTAAAGGAATGGAACGTGGGGAAAAGTTACATGATGGAATGGTATTTTGTGGATTTCAATGAATCTTATGCAATAGAATGAAATAGAATGTTTGAAATTGATTGAGATGCTGTGAAATGGAATGGAATGTTATGCTATGAATTGCAATGTTGATTAGTAGAACTGAATATTAAAGAATGGAATGGAATGTTAGGTGAAAGAACGGGAATAATGTGTTTGAATGGAATCGAAGGATATGGAATGGAATGGAATGTGGAATTTAAGGGAATGTTATGGAGAGTAATGGAATTTTCTGGAATGCAAGGAATGTTGTGGAAAGCAATAGAAATTTGGGGAAATAAATGGAGGGTGAAAGAATGGAATGGAATTTTGTGGGATGGAATGGAATGTTATGCAATAGAACTGAATAGAAAGATATAAATGGAAAGGAGTGTTCTGTAATGGAATGGAATGTTATGGTATGAAGAGGAATGTTGATTAATAGAACCGAATTTGAAGAATGGAATGGAATGTTAGGTAATAATCGGAATAACATGTTCGAATGGAGTCGAATGTAATGGAATGGAATGCTGTGTTGTAGAATGGAATGGAATGGAATTCTGTGGAATGGAATTTAATGTTGTGGAAAGCAATAGTGTGTTGGTAGAGGAATGGAAGTTAAAGGAATGGAATGGAATTATGTGGATTGGAATGGAATCTTATGCAATAGAATGAAATAGAATATGTTAAGAGGAATGGAATATTGAGAAATGGAATTGGACGATTTGGTATGAAGTGGAATGTTGAATAATGGGATAAAATTTTAATGAATGGAATGCAATGTTGTGCAACAGAACGTGAATAATGTGCTGGAAAGGAATCGAATGTAACGGAATGGAATGGAATATTTTGGAATGCAATGGAATGTTAGTGAATGGAATGGAATGATGTGGAATCCAAAGGAATGTTGGGAAAAGTAATAGAATGTTATGTATTTGAATGGAATGTTATGGAATGGAATGCAATGCTGTGGAATGGAATGGAATGTTAGGGAAAGGTTACGAAATGGAATGGAATTTTGAGGATTGCAATGGAAACTTATGCAATAGAATCAAATAGAATGTTTGAAGTCGAATGGAATGTTTTGGTATGAAGGGGAATGTTGATTAAAATAACTGAATTTTAATAAATGGTATTGAATGTTTTGTAACAGAATTAGAATAAAGTGCTGGAATGGAATAGAATGTTATGGAATGGAAGGGAATGCTCTGGAATGCAAAGGAATGTTGAGGAAAGGAATCGACCATTATGGAATCGATTGGAATGTTATGGAATGGAATGCAGTGTTGTGGAATTGAATGGAATATGGGCAAATGTTACGGAATGGAATGGAATTTTGTGGATTGCAGTGGAATCATATGCAATAGAATGAAATAGAATGTTGAAATGTAATGGAATGTTGTGTTATTGAATGGAATGTTACGGTATGAAAGGGAATGTTGATTAATAGAACTGAATTTTAATGAATGGTACTGAATGTTTTGTAACAGATTTGGCATAAAGTGTTGGAATGGAATAGAATGTTAAGGAATGGAATGGAATGCTGTGGAATGCAATTAAAAGTAGTGGAAAGGAATCGAACATAGGGGAAAGCATTGGAAGGTCAAGGAACAGAATGGAATTTTGTGGATTGGAATGGAATCCTATGCAATAGAACGAAATAGAATGCTGTGGAATGCAATTAAATGTTGTGGAAGTGAATAGAATGATAGGGAAAGCAATGGAAGTTTAAGGAATGGAATGGAATTCGGTGGATTGGAATGGAATATTATGAAACAGAATGAAATAGAATTAATTGGAAAGGAATGTTGTGTAATCGAATGGAATGTTATGCTATGAAGTGGAATGTTGATTAATAGGACCAAATTTTATTGAATGGAATGGAATGTTATGCAACAGATAGGGAATTATATGTAGGAATGGCATCAAATGTCATGGAATGTAATGGACAGTTTTGGAATGCAATGGAAAGTTATGGAATGGAATGGAATACTGAGGAATGTAAAGGAATGTTGAGGAAAGGAATCGAAAATTATGGAATTGAATGGAATGTTATGGAATGGAATGCAGTGTTGTGGAATGGAATGGAATTGGGGAAATGTTACAGAATCGAATGGAATTTTGTGGATTGAAATGGAATCTTATGTATAGGATGAAATAGAATGTGAGAATGGAATGGGATGCTGTGAAATGGAATGGAATGTTATGCGATGAATTGGGATGTTGATTATAAGAACTGAATATTAAAGAATGGAATGGAATGTTAGGTGAAAGAACGGGAATAATGTATTTGAATGGAATCGGAAGTAATGGAATGGAATGGAATGTGGAAATGAAGGGAATGTTATGGACAGGAATGGAATTTTCTGGAATGCAGTGGAAAGTTGTTGAAAGCAATAGAAATTTGGGGAAAGGAATGGAGGGTGAAGGAATGGAATAGAATTTTGTGGGATGGAATGTAATCTTATGCAATAGAATGAAATAGAATGTTTTAAATGGAATAGAATGTTGTGTAATAGAATGGAATGTTGTGGTATGAATGGGAATGTTAATTAATAGACCTGAATTTTAATGTATGGTATTGAATGTTTTGTACCAGAATTGGAATATAGTGTTGGAATGGAATAGAAAGTTATGGAATGGAATGGAATGCTGTGGAATGCAAAGGAATGTTGAGGAAAGGAATCGAACGTTATGGAATCGAATGGAATGTTATGGAATGAAATGCAGTGTTGTGGAATTGAATGGAATGTGGGGAAATGTTATGGTATGGAATGGAATTTTGTGCATTGCAATGGAATGTCAAGCAATAAAATGAAATAGAATGTTTGAAATGGAATGGAATGTTGTGTAATCGAATGGAATGTTATGGTATGAAGGGGAATGTTGATTAATAGAACTGAATTTTAATGAATGGTATTGAATGTTTTGTAACAGACTTGGCATATAGTGTTGGAATGGGATAGAATGTTATGGAATGGAATGGAATGGTTCGGAATGCAATGGAAAGTTGTGGAAAGGAATCGAGCATAGGGGAAAGCATTGGAAGGTTAAGGAAGAGAATGGAATTTTGTGGATTGCCATGGAATCTTATGCAATAGAATGAAATAGAATGTTTGAAATGGAATGGGATGCTGTGAAATCGAATGGAATGTTATGCTATGCATTGGAATGTTGATAAATAGAACTGAATATTAAAGAATGGAATGGAATGTTAGGTGAAAGAATGGGAATAATGTGTTAGAATGGAATCGAAAGTTATGAAATGGAATGGAATGTGGAATTTAGGGGAATGTTATAGTCAGGAGCGGAATGGTCTGGAATGCAATGGAATGTTGTGGAAATCAATAGAAATTTGGGGAAAGGAATGGACGGTGTGGAATGGAATAGAATTTTGTGGGAGGAATGGAATGTTATGCAATAGAATTGAATAGAATATTTTAAGTGGAAAGGAGTGTTGTGCAATGGAATGGAATGTTATGGAATGAAGAGATATGTTGATTAATATGACCGAATTTAGAAGAATGGAATGTAATGTTATGTAATAATCGGAATAACATGTTCGAATGGATTCGAATGTTATGGAATGTAATGCTATGTTGTGGAATGGAATGGAATGCTGTGGAATGGAAGGGAACGTTGTGGAAAGCAATAGTGTGTTGCTACAGGAATGCAGGTAAAGGAACGGAATGGAATTTTGTAAATTGGATTGGAAACTTCTGCAATGGAATGAACTAGAATGTTTGCAATATAAAGGAATGTTGTATAATCGAATGTAATGTTATGGTATGAAGTGGAATGTTGATTAATAGAACCGAATTTTAAAGCAAGGTATGGAATGTTAGGTAACAGAACAGGAATAAGGGCTTTGAATGGAATTCAAATTTATGGCATGGAATGGAGTGTTATGAAATGTAATGGAATGATGTGAAAGCAGTGGAACGTTGGGAAAGGAATAGAACATTGGGGAAAGCATTCGAAGGTCAAGGAATAGAATGGAATTTTGTGGATTGGAATGGAATCCTATGCAATAGAACGAAATAGAATGGTTGGAATGGTGTTCTGTGTAATGACATGGAGTGTTATGGTATGAATTGGAATGTTAATTAATAAAACCAAGTTTTACTGAATCAATGGAATGTTATGTAATAGAATGGGAATAACGTGTTGGAATGGAATAGAATGTTTAGGAGTGGAAAGGAATATTGTGGATTTGAATGGAATACTGTGGAATGGAATTGAATGTGGGGAAAGGAATAGAAATCTGGGGAGAAGAATGGGAGCTTAGGGAATGAAATGGAATTTTGTGGTTTGGAATGGAATCTTATGCAATAGAATGAAATAGAATAATTGAAATGGAATGGAATGTGGTGTAATCGAATATAATGTAATCAGATGATGTGGAATGTAGAGTATTTGAACCGAATTTTAATGAATGTAATGGAATGTTATGTACCAGAATGGGAATAATGTTTTGGGAATTATTTGAATGTTATCTAATGAAATGGAATGTTGTGGAATTGAATGGAAAGTTATGAATGGAATGGAATTCGGGGAATGCAATGGAATGTTGTTTAAAGGAATATAATGTTGAGGAAAAAATGGAAGGTTAAGGAATGAAATGGAAATTTTTGGACTGGAATGGGATGTTATGTATGAAGTGGAATGTTGATTAATAGGACCAAATTTTAATGAATGGAATTGAATTTTATGCAAGAGAATGGGAATAACGTGTTTGAATGGAATCGAATGTAATGTAATGTAATGGAATGCTTTGGAATGCAATGGAAAGTTATGGAATGGAATGGAAATCTGTGGAGTGCGATGGAATGTTGCGGACAGGAATAGAATGTAATGGAATAAAGTGGAATGTTATTGAATGGAATGCAATGCTGTGGATTTGAGTGAAATGTTGGGGAAAGATGATGGAATGGAATGCAATTTTGTGGATTGGAATGGAATCTTATGCAGTAGAATGAAATAGAATGTTTGAAATGGAATGGGATGCTGTGAAATGGAATGGAATATTATGGTATGAAGTGGAATGTTGTTTAATTGAACTGATTATTAAAGAATGGAATGAATATTAGGTGAAAGAACGGGAATAATGTCTTTGAATGGAATCAAAATTTATGGAATGAAATGGAATGTGTTGGAAGAGAATGCAATGTTAAGGAATGGAATAGAATGCTGTGTAATGCAATTGGATGTGGTGGAAAGGAATGTAATGTTCGGGATGAGATGGAATGGAATGCTGTGGAATGCAAAGAAATGTTGTGGAAAGGAATAGATATTGGGGAAACGAATGAAAGTTTAAGGAATGGAATGGAATTTTTGGATTGAAATGGAATCTTACGCAACAGATGAAATAGAGTGAGTAGGAAAGGAATGTTCTGTAATCGAATGGTATGTTATATTATGAAATGCAATGTTCATTAATAGGACAAAATTTTAATGAATGGAATGGAATGTTTGCAACAGATGGGAATAAAGTGTTGGAATGAAATCGAATGTTATGGAATGTAATGGAATGCTGTGGAAATAAAGGAATGTTACAAAATGAAATGGAATTCTGTGGAATGAATGGAAAGTAGTGGAATGGAATAGAATGTTGAGAAAGGATTAAAATGGAATGCTGTGGAATACAATGGAATATTGTGGAAAGTAATAGAATGTTTGGGAAAGGATTGGAAGGTTAAGGAATGCAATGGAATTTTGTAGAATGGAATGGCATGCTGTGGAAAGGAATGGAATGTTGTAGAAAGGAATAGAGTGTGGGGAAAGGAATGGAAGTTAATGGAATGGAACGGAATTTTTTAATTGGAATGGAATCTCATGGAATTGAATGAAAAAGAATATTTCAAATGGACTGGAATGTATAATCGAATTGAATGCTACGGTACAAGGTGCAATGTTGATTAATAGAACCGAATTTTGAAGAATGTTATGGAATGTTTTGTAAAAGAATGAGAATAATGTGTTGGAATGGAATCGAATGGAATGGAAAGGAATGGAATGCTTTGGAATGGAATGGAATGTTATGAAATGGAATGCAATGATGTGGAATGCCATTGAGAGTAGTGGAAAGGAATAGAACATTGGGAAAGGGATGGAATGTCAAGAAAGAGAATGGAATTTTCTGGATTGGAATGGAATCCTATTCAATAGAATGAAATAGAATGTTTGAAATAAAATGGAATGTTGTTTAATTGAATGGAATGTTATGGTATGAAGGGGAATGTTGATTAATAGAACTGAATTTTAATGAATGGTATTGAAGTTTTGTAAAAGAATTGGCATAAAGTGTTGGAAATGAATAGAATGTTATGGAATGGAATGGAATTCTGAGGAATGCAATGGAAAGTAGTGGAAAGGAATCGAACATAGTGGAAAGCATTGGAAGGTCAAGGAATAGAATGGAATTTCATGGATTGGAATGGAATCCTATGCAATAGAACGAAATAGAATGCTGTAGAATGGAACTGAATGTTGACGAAGGGAATAGAATGTTAGGGAAAGCAGTGGAAGGTTAAGGAATGGAACGGAATTCTGTGGATTGGAATGGAATCTTATGAAACAGAATGAAATAGAATAAATTGGAAAGGAATGTTGTGTAATCGTATTTAATGTTATGCTTTGAAGTGGAATGTTGATTAATAGGACCAAATTTTAATGAATGGAATGGAATGTTATGCAACAGAAAGGAAATAATATGTTGGAATGGAATCGAATATCATGGAATGTAATGGAAAACTTTGGAATGCAATGGAAAGTTATGGAATGGAATGGAATACTGAGGAATGCAAAGGAATGTTGAGGAAAGGATTTGAACGTTATGGAATTGAGTGGAATGTTATGGAATGAAATGCAGTGTTGTGGAATGGAATGGAATGTGGGGAAATGTTACAGAATGGAATGGAATTCTGTGGGTTGCAATGGAATCCTATGCAAGAGAATGAAATAGAATGTTTGAAATGGAATGGGGTGCTGTGAAATGGAATGGAATGTTATGCTGTGAATTGGAATGTTGATTAATAGAACTGAATATTAAAGCATGGAATGAAATGTTACGTGAAAGAAAGGGAATAATGTGTTTGAATGGAATCGAAAGTTATGGAATGGAATGGAATGTGGAATTGAAGGGAATGTTATGGACAGGAATGGAATTGGCTGGAATGCCATGGAATGTTGTGGAAAGCAATGGAAATTTGGGGGAAAGAATGGAGGGTGAAGGAATGGAATAGAATTTTGTGGGATGGAATTCAATGTTATGCAATAGAATTGAATAGAATGTTTTAAATGGAAGGTGTGTTGTGTAATGGAATGGAATGTTATGGTATGAAGAGGAATGTTGATTAATAGAACCGAATTTTGAAGTATGGAATGGAATGTTAGATAATAATCGGAATAACATGTTCGAATGGAGTCGAATTTTATGTAATGGAATTCGGTGTTGTGGAATGGAATGGAATGGAATTCTGTGGAATGAAATTTAATGTTGTGGAAAGCAATAGTGTGTTGGTAGAGCAATGGAAGTTAAAGGAATGGAATGGAATTTTGTGGATTGGAATGAATCTTATGCATTGGAATGAACTATAATGTTTGCAATGGAAAGGAATGTTGTGTAATCGAATGTAATGTTATGGTATGAAGTGGAATGTTGATTAATAGAACCGAATTTTAAAGATAGGTATGGAATGTAAGGTAACAGAACAGGAAAAAGGTGTTTGAATTGATTTCAAAGTTATGGAATGGAATTGAATGTTACGAAATGGAATGGAATGTTGTGAAAGGCAGTGGAAAGTAGTGAAAGGAATAGAACATTGGGGAAAGCATTGGAAGGTCAAGGAATAGAATGGAATTTTGTGGATTGGAATGGAATCCTATGCAATAGAACGAAATAAAATGGTTGAAATGGAATGGTGTGCTGTGTAATCGAATGGAATGTTATGGTATGAATTGGAATGTTAATTAATAGAACCAAATTTTACAGAATCAATGGCATGTTATGTAATAGAATGGGAGTAATCTGTTGGAATGGAATCGAATGTAAATAATGGAATGGAGTATTGTGGATTTCAATGGAATGCTGTGGAATGGAATTGAATGTAGGGAACGGAGTAGACTTTTGGGGAAAGGAATGGGAGGTTAAGGAATGAAATGGAATTGTGTGGTTTTGAATGGAATCTTATGCAATAGAATGTAATAGAATGTTTGAAATGGAATGGAATGTGGTGTAATCTAATGGCATGTTATGGGCTGATGTGGAATGTAGAGTAGTAGAACCAAATTTTAATGAATGGAATGTAATGTTATGTAGCATATTGGGAATAATGTGTTATGAATGAGTTGAATGTTATGGAATGTTGTGGAATTGAATGGAATGTTATCTAAAGGAATGAAATGCTGTGGAGTGCAATGAAATGTTGTGGAAAAGAATAGAATGTTGAGGAAAGGAATGCAAGGTTATGGAATGAAATAGAATTTTTTGGACTGGTTTGGAATGTTATACAATAGAATGAAATTGAATGTTTTAAGAGGAATGGAATATTGTGGAATGTAATCGAATGTTATGGTATGAAGTGGAATGTTGATTAATGGAACCGAATTTGGAAGAATGGAATGGAATGTGGGTAACAGAACGTGATTAATATTTTGGAATGTAATTGAATGTTATGGAATGAAATGGAATGTTGTGGAATGGAATGGAATGTTATGGAATAGAATCGAATGATGGGGAATGCAACATAATGTTGAGGGAAGGAATAGAATGTTAGGGAAATCATTGGGAGGTTGATGAATGGAATTAAATATTTGAATTGCAATGGAATCTTACGAAGAAAAAGAAAATAGAATGAATTGGAAAGGAATGTGGTGTAATAGAATGGAATGTTATGCTATGAAGTGGAATGTTGATTAATAGGATGAAATTTTAATGAATGGAATGCAATGATATGCAGCAGAACGGGAATAATGTGTTGGAAAGGAATCGAATGTAACGGAATGCAATGGAATGTTACTGAATGGAATAGAATGCTGTGGAATGCAATGAAATGTTGGGGAAAGGAATAGAATGTTATGTATTTGAATGGAATGTTATGGAATGGAATACAATGCTGTGGAATGGAATGGAATGTTGGGGAAAGGTTATGGAAATGAATGGAATTTTGAGAATTTGAATAGAATCTTATGAAATAGAAAGAAATAGAATGTTTGAAATTGAATGGAATGTTGTGTAATCGAACGGAATGTTATGGTATGATGGGGAATGTTGATTAATAGGACTGAATTTTAATGAATGGTATTGAATGTTTTGTAACAGAATTCGCATAAGTTGTTGGAATGGAATAGAATGTTATGGAATGGAATGGAATGCTGTGGAATGCAATGGAAAGTAGTGGAAAGGAAGCGAACATAGGCTAAAGCATTGGAAGTTCAGGTAATAGAATGGAATTTTGTGGATTTTAATGGAATCCTATGCAATAGAACAAAATAGAATCCTGTGGAATGCAATTGAATATTGTGGAAGCAAATAGAATGTTAGGGAAAGCAATGGAAGGCTAAGGAATGGAATGGAATTCTGTTCATTCGAATGGAATCTTATGAAACAGAATGAAATAGAAAGAATTGGAAAGGAATGTTGTGTAATCTAGTGGAATGTTATGCTATGAATTAAATTGTTGATTAATAGGACGATATTTTAATGAATGGAATGGAATATTATGGAAGAGAAAGGGAATAATATGTTGGAATGGAATCGAATGTCATGGAATGTAAGTTTAAGTTTTGGAATGCAAGGAAAGTTATGGAATGGAATGGAGTACTGAGGAATGCAAAGAATGTTGAGGAAAGGAATCGAAAGTTATGGATCGAATGGAATGTTATGGAATAGAATTGAATAGAATGTTTTAAACGGAAAGGAGTGTAGCGTAATGGAATGGAACGTTATGGTATGAAGAGGAATGTTCATTAATAGAACCGAATTTTGAACAACGGTATGGAATGTTAGGTAGTAATCGAAATAACATGTTCGAATGGAGTCGAATGTTATGGAATGGAATGCTATGTTGTGGAATAGAATGGAATGCTATGGAATGGAGTGGAATGTTGTGGAAAGCAATAGTGTGTTGGTACAGGAATGGAAGTTAAAGGAATAGAATGGGATTTTGTGGGGTGCAATGGAATCTTATGCAATGGAATGAACGAGAATGTTTGCAATGGTAAGGAATGTTGTGTAATCAGATGTAATGTTATGGTTTGAAGTGGAATGTTGATTAATAGAACCGAATTTTAAAGAAATGTATGGAAAATTGGGTTACGGAACGGGAATAATGTGTTTGGATGGGAACAGATGTTGTGAAAGGAATTTAATGTTTTGGAATTGAATGAAATGTTAAGGTATATAATGGAATGCTGTGGAATGCAATGGAATGTAGTGGAAAGGAATAGAGCATTGACGAAAGGAATGGAAATTTAAGGAGTGGAATGGATCATAGTGCATTGCAATGGAATAGTATGCAGTGAAAGAAAAAGAGGATTTCAAATGGAATGGAATGTTATGCAACACAATGGGAATAATGTGTAGGAATGGAATCGAATTTTGTTGAATGGAATCAAGTGGAATGCAGTGGAATGCAACGGAAGTTGCAGAATGGAATAGAACGTTGGTGAAAGGAATGATATGTTAAGGAAAGGAAAGAAATTTTGTGGTATGGAATGGAATCTCATGCAATGGAATAAAATAGAATGATTAAAATTAAATGGAATGTTGCGTGATTGAATGGAATGTAATGGGATGAAGTGGAACGTTGATTAACAGAAAAGAATTATAATGAATGGAACGGAATATTAGGTAACAGAACGAGAATAATGTTTTGGTATGGAATTGAATGTTATGGAATGGAATGGAATGTTGTGTAATTGAATGGAAAGCTATGGACAAGAATGGAATGCTGTGGAATGAAATGGAATGTTGGGGAAAGCAATAGAAACTTGGGGAATTAACGGAGGGTGAAAAAATTGAAAGGAATTTTATGAATTGGAATGGAATTTGACGCAATGGAATGAGATACAATGTTTTCAACTAAATGGGGTGTTGTGTAATCAAATGGAATGTTATGGTATGAAGTGGAATGTTGATTAATAGAACCGAATTTCAAGAAATTTAATGGAATGTTATGTGTCAAAATGGGAATAATATCTTTGAATGGAATAAATGTTACGCAATTGGATTGAATGTTGCGGTATTGAATGGACCCTTAAGGAATGGAATGGAATGCTGTGGAACTCAATATCACGTTGTGGAAATGAATAGCAGGTTCTGGAAAGGAATGGGAGGTTAAGAAATGGAATGGAATTTTGTGGACAGGAATGGAATCTTATGCAACAGAATGAAATAGAATAATTGAAATGGAATGGAATGTTGTGTAATCAAATAGAATATTAGTCTATGAAGGGGAATGTAGATTAATAGAAGCGAATTTTAATGAATGGTATTGAATATTTTGTAGCAGAATTGGAATAAATTGTTGCAATGGAATAGAATGTTATGGAATGAAATGGAATGCTGTGGATTGCAATGGAAAGTAGTGGAAACGAAGAGAACATTGGGGAAAACACAGGAAGGTCAAGGAATAGAATGGAATTTTGTGGATTGGAATGGAATCTTATGCAACAGAATGAAATAGAATGAAATGGAAAGGAACGTTATGTAATAGAATGTAAAGTTATGCTATGAAGGGGAATTTTGATGAATAGAATCGAATTTTAATGAAAGGTGTGGATGTTTTGTAGCAGAACGGCAATAACGTGTTTGGAATGAATTGTATGGAATGAAATGGAATGGAATGTTGTGAAATTGAAAGGAATGTTGTTAAAGGAATGGAAGTTTAAGGAATGGAATGGAATTTTTCGGATTGGAATGAAATCTTATGCAACAGAATGAAATAGAATTAATTGGAAAGGAATGTTGGGTAATCGAAAGGAATGTTTTGCTATGAAGTTTAATGTTCATTAAGAGGACAAAATTTTAATGAATGGAATGGAATATTATGCAACAGAATTTGAATAATGTGTTGGAATCGAGTTGTATGTTATGGAATGGAATGGAATGTATTGTAATGCAATGGAAAGTTGTGGAATGGAACGGAGTGTTGTGGAATGCAATGGAATGTTGGGGAAAGGAATGGAATGATCAGCAATGGAATACAATTTTGTGGATTGGAATGGAATCTTATGGAGTAGAATGAAATAGACTGAATGAAATTGAATAGAACATTGTGCTTTTGAATCGAATGTTATGGTATGAAGGGGAATGTTGATCAATAGAACAGAATTTTAATGAATGGTATTGATGGTTTTCTAAATGAATAGGAATAATGTGTTGCAATGGAATGGAATGTTATGGAATGGAACAGAACGTGGTGGAATTGAATTGAATATTATGGAACGGAATACAATGCTGTATATTGCAATAGAATATTGTGGAAAAGAATAGAATGTAGGGTAAAGGAATGGAAGGTTAAGGAATAAAATGGAATTTTGTGGATTGGAATGCAATCTTATGCAACAGATTGAAATAGAATGAATTGGAAAGGAATGTTTCGTAACGAAAGGTATGTTATGCTATGAAGTGGAATGTTCATTAAGAGGACAAAATTTTAATGAATGAAATGGTATGTTATACAACAGAACGTGAAAAACGTGTTGGAAGGGAGTCGTAGGTTTTGGAATGGAATGGAATGTTTGGAATGCAAGGAATGTTGGGGAAAGGAGTGAAATGTTTAGCAATGGAATTGAATTTTGTGAAATGGAATGGAATCTTATGCAGTAGAGTGAAATAGACTGAATGAAATTGAATAGAACGTTGTGTATTCGAATGGAATGTTGTGGTATGAAGCGGAATGTTGATCAATAGAACAGAATTTTAATGAATGTTGTTGACTGTTTTCTAACTGATTTGAAACAATGTGTTGCAATGGAATGGAATGTTATGGAATGGAACAGAATGTGGTGAAATTGAATGGAATATTATGGAATGGAATACAATGCTGTGCATTGAAATGGAATGTTGTGGAAAGGAATAAAATGTAGGGGAAAGGAATGGAAGGTTAAGGAATAGAATGGAAATTTGTGGATTTGCATGCCATCCTATGTAATAGAATGAAACAAAATTATCGAAATGGAATGGAATGTTGTGTAATCAAGTGGAATGTTATGGTATGAAGTGGATTGCTGATTAGTCGAAAAGAATTTTAATGAATGGAATGGAATGTTAGGTTACAGTACGGGAATAATGTGTTTGGCTGGAAACAAAAGTTACGGAATGGAATTGAATTTTGTGGAATTGAATGGAATGTTAAGGAATGTAATGGAATACTTTGGAATGCAATGGAATGTAGTGGAAAGGAATAGAGCATTGGGGAAAGGAATGGAAGTTAAGGAGTGGAATGGAACTTTGTGGATTGGACTGGAATCTTATGCAGCAGAATGAAATAAAATGTTTGAATTGGAAAGAATGTTGTGTAATCGAAAGGAATTTAGGCTTTGAGGTGGAATGTCGATTAATAGAACCAAATTTAAGGAACGGAATGGAATGTTATGCAACACAATGGGAATAATGTGTTGGAATGGAATCGAATGATATGGAATGGAATGGAATGGAATGCTGTGGAATGCAATGAAATGTTGCAGAATGGAATAGAATGTTGGGGAAAGGAATGATATGTTAAGGAATGGAATAGAATTCTGTGGACTCGAATGGAATCTTACGCAATAGACTGAAATAGAATGTTTGTAATGGAATGGAATGTTGTGTAGTCGAATGGAATGTAATGGGATGAAGTGGAATGTTGATTAACAGAAAAGAATTATAATGAATGGAACGGAATGTTAGGTAACAGAACGAGAATAATGTTTTGGTATGGAATTGAATGTTATGGAATGGAAGGAATGTTGTGGAATTGAATGGAATTCTATGGACAAGAAGGGAATGCTATGGAATGCAATGGAATGTTGTGGAAAGCAATAGAAACTTGGGGAATTAATGGAGGGTGAAAAAATTGAAAGGTATTTTCTGAATTGGAATGGAATCTTATGCAGTGGAATGAGATACAATGTTTTCAATTAAATGGGATGTTGTGAAATCAAATGGAATGTTATGGTAAGAAGTAGAATGTTGATTAATAGAACCGAATTTGAAGGAATGTAATGGAATGTTATGTAACAGAATGGGAATAATGTGATTGAATTGAATCAGTGTTACGCAAGTGGATTGAATATTTTGGAATTGAACCGAACCTTAAGAATGGAATGGAATGCTGTGGAATTCAATGGCATGTTGTGGAAACGAATAGAACGCACGAGAAGGAAATGGGAGTTTAAGGAATGGAATGGAATTTTGTTGACTGGAATGGAATCTTATGCAAAAGAATGAAATAGAATAATTGAAATGGAATGGTATATTTCGTAATCAAATAGAATGTTAGCTATGAAGGGGAATGTAGATTAATAGAACCGAATTTTAATGAATCGTATTGAATGCTTTGTAACAGAATTGGAATAAAGTGTTGGAATGGAATGGAATGTTATGTTATGGAATGGAATGGAATGCTGTGGATTGCCATGGAATGTGGTGGAAAGGAAGAGAACATTGGGGAAGAATTGGAAGGTCAAGGAATAGAATGGAATTTTGTGGATTGAAATGGAATCTTATGCAACAGAATGATATAGAATGAATTGGAAAGGAATGCTGTGTAAAAGAATGGAAGGTTATGTTATGAAGGGGAATTTTGATGAATAGAATCGAATTTGAATGAATGGTATCGAAGTTTTGTAGCAGAACGGCAATAATGTCTTTGGAATGAATTGTGTGGAATGAAATGGAATGGAATGTTGTGAAATTGAAAGGAATTTTGGGAAAGGAATGGAAGTTTAAGGAATGGAATGGAATTTTTTGGATTGGAATGGTATCTTATGCAGCAGAATGAAATAGAATGAATTGGAAAGTAATGTTCGGTAATTGAAAGGAATGTTTTGCTATGAAGTTTAGTGTACATTAAGAGGACAAAATTTTAATGAATGGAATGGAATTTTATGCAACAGAATTTGATTAATGTGTTGGAATCGAGTTGTATGTTATGGAATGGAATGGAATGTATTGTAATGCAATGGAAATTTATGGAATGGAACGGAGTGTTGTGGAATGCAATGGAATGTTAGAGAAAGGAATGAAATGATAAGCAATGGAATAGAATTTTGTGGATTGGAATGGAATATTATGGAGTAGAATGAAATAGCCTGAATGAAATTGAATAGAACGTTGTGTATTCGAATCGAATTTTATGTTATGAAGGGGAATGTTGATTAATAGAACAGAATTTTAATGAATGGTATTGATGGTTTTCTAAATGAATAGGTATAATGTGTTGCAATGGAATGGAATGTTATGGAATGGAACAGAAATTGGTGAATTGAATGGAATATTATGGAATGGAATACAATGCTGTGCATTGCAATGCAATGTTGTGGAAAGGAATAGAATGTAGGGGTAAGGAATCGTAGGTTAAGGAATAGAATGGAATTTTACGGATTGGAATGCAATCTTATGTAATAGAATGAAATAAAATAATCGAAATGGAATGGAATGCTGTGTAATCAAATGGAATGTTATGGTATCAAGGGGATTGTTTAGTCGAAAAGAACTTTAATGAATATAATGTAATGTTAGGTTACAGAACAGGAATAATGTGTTTGGCTGGAAACAAATGTTACGGAAAGGAATTGAATGTTGTGGAATTGAGTGGAATGTTTAGGAATGTAATGGAATTCTGTGGAATGCAATGGAATGCAGTGGAAAGGAATAGAGCATTGGTGAAAGGAATGGATGTTTAAGGAGTGGAATGGAACTTTGTAGATTGCAATTGAATAGTATGCAGTACAAGGAAAAAGAGTGTTTCAAATGGAATGGAATTTTGAGTAATCGCACAGAATGTTATGGTATGAAGGGGAATGTAGAATAATAGAACAGAATTTTAATGAATGGAATGGAATGTTATGAAAAAAAGGGGAATAATGTGTTGGAAATGAATCAAATATTATTGAATGGAATGGAATGTTGTGGAACTGAATGGAATGTTCTGGAATGGGAGGGAATGAGTTTGAGTGAAATGGAATGTTTTGGAAAGGATTAGAATGTAGGGGAAATTAATGGAAGGTTAAGGAATAGAATGGAATTTTGTGGATTGGAATGCAATCTTATGAAATAGAAAGAAATAAAATAATCGAAATGGAATGGAATGTTGGGTAATCAAAAGGAATGTTGTGGTATGAAGGGGTTTGTTGATTAGTAGAAGAGAATTTTAATGAATGAAATGGAGTGTTAGGTTACAGAACGGGAACAATGTATTTGCTGGAAACAAATGTTATGGAATGGAATTTAATGTTATGGAATTCAATGGAAGGTGAAGGAATGGAATGGAATGCAATGGAATGTAGTGGAAAGGAAGAGAGCATTGGGGAAAGGAAAGGAAGTTTAAGGAGTGGAATGCAACTTTGTGGATTGGAATGGAATCTTAAGGAAGGGGATATAATAGAATGTTGAAATGGACTGGAATGTTGTATAATCGAATGGAATGTTATGGTATGAAGTGCAATGTTGATTAAAAGAACGGAATTTTGAAGAATGGTATGGAATGCTTGTAAAAGAATTTGAATAATGTGTTGGAATGGAATCGAATGGAATGGAAAGAAATGGAATGCAGTGGAAAGTTATGGAATAGAATGGAATGCTTTGGAATGCAATGGGATGTTGCGGATAGGAATAGAATGTTATGGAATAAAGCGTTTGAATGGGATCGAATGTAATGGAATGAGATGGAATGTTTTGGAATGGAATTTAAAGTTATGGAATGGAATGGAATTCTGTGGATTGCAATGGAATGTTGCAGAAAGGAATAGAATGTTATGTAATTAAGTGGAAAGTTATGGAATGTAATGCAATGCTGTGGATTTGAATGGAATGTTGGGGAAAGGTTACAAACGGAATGGAATTTTGTGAATTTGAATGAAATCTTATGCCATAGAATGAAATAGAAGGTTTAAAATGGAAACGGATGCTTTGAAATGGAATGGAATATTATGGTATGAATTGGAATTTTGATTTATAGAACTGAATATTAAAGAATGGAATGGAATGTTAGGTCAAAGAACGGGAATAATATGTTTGAATGGGATCAAAAGTTATAGAATGGAATGGAATGAGTTCGAATAGAATGCAATGTTATGGAATGGAATAGAATAATGTGGAATGCAATGGAATGTTGTGAAAGGAATACAATATTGGGAAAAGGAAAGGAAGGTTAAGGAATGGAATGGAATTTTGTGGATTGGAAGGCAATCTTATGCAATAGAATGAAATAGAATGTTTCAAATGAAATGGAATGTTATGTAATCGAATGAAATGTTATGGTATGAAGATGAATGTTGATTAATAGGACAGAATTTTAATGAATGGAATGTAATGTTATGTAACAGAACGGGAATAATATGATGAATGGAATCAAATGTTATGGAATGTAATGGAATGTTATGGAACTGAATGGAATGTTACGGAATGGAAGGGAATGCGGTGTAAATCAATGGGATGTTGTGGAACAGAATAGAATGTTGGAGAAAGAAATAGAGGTTAAGTATATAATGGAATTTTGTGGATTAGAATGGAATCTTATGCAAAAGAATGAAATAGAATGAATTGGAAAGGAATGTTGTGTAACCGAATGGAATATTATGCTATGAAGGGGATTTTTGATTATTAGAACCGAATTTTAATGAACGGTACCGAATGTTTTGTAGCAGAACGAGAATAATGTGTTGGGAATGAATTGTATGCAATGAAATGTAATGGAATGTTGTGTAATTGAATGGAATGTAGGGAAAGGAATGGAAGTTTAAGGAATGGAATGGAATTTTTTGGATTGGAATGGAATCTTATGCATCACAATGAAATAGAATGAATTGGAAAGGAATGTTGTATAATCGAATGGATTGTTATGCTATGAAGTGAAATGTTCATTAAGAGGACAAAATTTTAATGAATGGAATGGAATCTTTGCAACAGAAAGCCAATAATATTTTGGAATGAAATCGAATGCTATGGAATGGAATGGTATGCTTTGGAATGCAATGGAATGTTGCGGAAAAGAACAGAATGTTGCTGAAAGGAATGAAATGTTAAGGAATGCAATGGAATTATTTGGATTGGAATTGAATCTTATGCAGTAGAATAAAATAAAATGATTGAAATGGAATGGAATGTTGTATAATCGACTTGAATGTGATGGTATGAAGTGCAATGTTGATTAATAGAACTGAATTTTGAAGAATGGTATGGAATGCTTTGTAAAGGAATTGGAATTATGTTTTGGAATGTAATCAAATGGAATGGAAAGTATTGGAATGTTTTGGAATGGAATGGAAGGTTGTGGAATTGAGTGGAATGTAACGGAATGGAATGGAATGCTATGGAATGCAATGGAATGTTCTGGATAGGAATAGAATGTGAGGGAAAGCAATGTAAGGTTAAGAAATGTAATGGAATTTCGTGGATTGGAGTGAAATCTGATGCAATAGAATGAAATACAGTAGTTGAAATAGAATAGAATGCTGTATTTTAGATTGGAATGTTATGGTATGAAGTGGAATGTTGTGGAATTGAATGGAATATGTGGACAGGAATGGAATGCTTTGGAATGCAATAGAATGTTGTTGAAAGCAATAGAAAGCTGTGGAAAGGAATTGACGTTGAAGGAATGGAAAGGAATTTTGTGGATTTTAAGGGAATCTTATGTAGTGGAATGAGATTCAATGTTTGCAATTGAAAGGGATGTTATGTAATCAAATGGAATGTTATGGTATGAAGTGGAATGCAAATTAATAGAACCGAGTTTCAAAGAATGGAATGGAATGTTAGGTAACAGAAAGGGATTAATGTGTTTGAATGGAATCAGTTTTATGCAATGGAATGGAAGGTTTTTGAATTGAATGGAACATTAAGGATTGGAATTGAGTGCTGTGGAATGCAGTGTCATGTTGTGGAAAGGAATAGAAGTTTGTGGAAAGGAATGGAAGGTAAAGAAAGGAATGGAATTTTGTGGGTTGGATTGGAATCATATGCAGTGGAATGAGATACAATGTTTGCAGTTGAATGGGATGTTGTGTAATCGAATGAATGCTATGCTATGAAGTGGAATGTTGATTAATAGAAAGAATTTTAATGAATGGAATGGAATGTTAGGTAACAGAACTGGAATAATGTTTTGGAGAGGAATCGAATGTTTGGAATGTAATGGAAATTTGTGGAACTGAATTGAATATTGTGGAATAGAATGGAATGATGTAGAATGCAATGGAATGTGGTGGAAAGGAATAGAATGTTGGGGAAAGGAATGGAATGTAATGATGTGGAATGCACTGCCATGTTGTGGAAAGTAATAGAACGTTGGAGAAAGGAATGGGATGTTAAGGAATGGAATGGAATTTTGTGGATTGGAATGGAATCCTGTGTAATAGAACGAAATAGAGTGGTTGAAATGGAATGGTGATCTGTGTAATCGAATGGAATATTATGATATGAAATGGAAAGTTAATAGAACAAATTTTACTGAATCAAGGGAATATTATGTAATAGTAGGGGAATAATGTCTTGGAATGAAATTGAATGCTAAGGAATGGAATGGAATGGAGCTGAACTTAATAGACAGTTGGAGAAAGGAAATGAAAGGTATGGAAAGGAATTGAAATTTTGTGGGCTGGAATGGAAACTTATGCCACATAATGAAGTACAATGTTAGAAATGGAATGGAATGTTGTTTATTGGAATAGAATTTTATGGTATGAAATTGAATGTAGTTTAATAGAATCGAATTTTAATGAATGGAATGGAATGTTATGTAACAGAAGGGGAATAATGTGTTCGAATGCAATGGAATGTTATGGGATGTAGTGCAATTTTGTGGAATTGAATGTAATGTGAAGGAATGGAATGGATGCTATGGAATGCAATGGAATGTAGTGTAAAGGAATAGAATGTTGGTAAAGGAATGGACGTTAAAGTAATGGAATGTAATTTTGTGAATAAGAATGGTATCTTATGGAATGGAATGAAACAGAATGTTTTAAATGGACTGGAATGTTGTATCATCGAATGGAATGTTATGGCATGAAGTGCAATGTTGACTAATAGAACCGAATTTTGAAGAATGTTATGGAATGTTTTGTAATAGAATGGGAATGATGTGTTGGAATGGATTAGAATGGAATGGAATGGAATGGAATGATTTGGAATTGAATGGAACATTAAGGAATGGAATTGAGTGCTGTGGAATGCAGTGTCATGTTGTGGAAAGGAATAGAACTTGTGGAAAGGAACGGAAGGTAAAGGAATGAAACGTTATTTTGTAGGTTTGATTGGAATCATATGCAGTGGAATGAGATACAATGTTTGCAATTGAATGGGATGTTGTGTAATGGAATGAATGCTATGCTATGAAGTGGAATTTTGATTAATAGAAAGAATTTTAATGAATGGAATGGAATGTTAGGTAACGGAATTGGAATAATGTTTTGGAGAGGAATCGAATGTTATGGAATGTAATGGAAATTTGTGGAACTGAATTGAATGTTGTGGAATAGAATGGAATGATGTAGAATGCAATGGAATGTGGTGGAAAGGAATAGAATTTTGGGGAAAGGAATGGAATGGAATGCTTTGGAATGCACTGCCATGTTGTGGAAAGTAATAGAAGGTTGGAGAAAGGAATGGGATGTTAAGGAATAGAATGGAATTTTGTGGATTGCAATGGAATCGCATGAAATAGAACGAAATAGAATGGTTGAAATGGAATGGTGTTCTTTGTAATCGAATGGAATGTTATGGTATGAAGGGGAATGCTGATTAATAGAACTGAACTTTAATGAATGATATTGAATGATTTGTATCAGAATTGGCCAAATTTGTTGGAATGGAATAGAATGTTATAGAATGGAATGGAATGCTGTGGAATGCAATGGAAAGTACTGGAAAGGAAACTAACATAGGGGAAAGCATTGGAAGGTCACGGAATAGAATGGAATTTTGTGGATTGGAATGAATCGTATGCAATAGAACGTAATAGAATGGTTGAAATGGAATGGAATGTGGTGTAATCTAATGGTATGTTATGGGCTGATGTGGAATGTAGAGTAGTAGAACCGAATTTTAATGAATGGAATGGAATGTTGTGTAACAGATTGGGAATAATGTGTTATGAATGAGTTGATTGTTATGGAATGTTGTGGAATTGAATGGAATGTTATCTATAGGAATGAAATTCTGTGGAATGCAATGGAATGTTGTGGAAAAGAATAGAATTTTGAGGAAAGGAATGCAAGGTTATGGAAAGAAATCGAATTTTGTGGACTGGGATGGAATGTTATACAATAGAATGAAATAGAATATTCTAAGAAGAATGGAATATTGTGAAATAGAATTGAATGTTATTGTATGAAGTTTAATGTTGATTAATGAATCCGAATTTTGAAGAATGGAATGGAATGTTAGGTAACAAAACGTGATTAATATTTTGGAATAGAATTGAATGTTTTAGAATGAAATGGAATGTTGTGGAATTGAAGAGAATGTTATGGAATAGAATCGAGTAATTGGGAATGCAATGCAATGTTAAGGGAAGGAATAGAAAGTTAGGGAATTCAATGGGAGGTTAATGAATGGAATGGAATATACGGATTGCAATGGAATCTTATGAAAAAGAAGAAAATAGAATGAATTGGAAAGGAATGTGTTGTAATGGAAAGGAATGTTATGCTATGAAGTGGAATGTTAGATTAATACGACCAAATTTTAAATGAATGGAATGGAATGTTATGCAACAGAATGGGAATAAGGTCTTGTAAAGGAATCGAATGTAACGGAATGGAATAGAATATTTTGGAATGCAATGGAATGTTACTGAATGGAATGGAATGCTGTGGAATGCAATGCAATGTTGTGGAAGGGAGTGGAATGTTAGGGAAAGCAATGGAAGGTTAAGGAATGGAATTGAATTCTGTGGATTGGAATGAAATCTTATGAAACAGAATGAAATAGAATGAATTGGAAAGGAATGTTGTGTAATCGAATGGAATGTTATGCTATGAAGTGGAATGTTGATTAATAGGACCAAATTTTAAATGAATGGAATGGAATGTTATGCAACAGTAAGGGAATAATATGTTGGAAAGGAATCAAATGTCATGGAATGTAATGGAAAGTTTTGGAATGAAATGGAAAGTTATGGAACGGAATGGAATACTGAGGAATGCAAAGGAATGTTGAGGAAAGGAATCGAACGTCATGGAATCAAATGGAATGTTATGGAATGGAATGCAGTTTTGTAGAATGGAATGGAATGTGGGGAAATGTTACGAATGGAATGGAATTTTGTGGATTGCAATGGAATCTTATGCAATAGAATGAAATAGAATGTTTGAAATGGGATGGGATGCTGTGAAATGGAATGGAATGTTATGCTATGAATTGGAATGTTGATTAATAGAACTGAATATTAAAGAATGGAATGGAATGTTAGGTGAAAGAATGGGAATAATGTCTTTGAATGGAATCGAAAGATATGGAATGGAATGGAATGTGGAATTGAAGGGAATGTTATGGACAGGAATGTAATGGTCTGGAATGCAATGGAATGTTGTGGAAAGCAATAGAAACTTGGGGAAAGGAATGGAGGGTGAAGTTATGGAATAGAATTTTGTGGGATTGTATGGAATATTATGCAATAGAATTGAATAGAATGTTTTAAATGGAAAGTAGTGTTGTGTAATGAAATGGAATGTTATGGAATGAAGAGGAATGTTGATTAATAGAACCGAATTTTTAAGAATGGAATGGAATGTTAGGTAACAATCGGAAAAACATGTTCGAATGGAGTTGAATGTTATGGAATGGAAGGCTCTGTTGTGGAATGGAATGGAATGTTGTGGAAAGCAATAGTGTGTTGGTAGAGGAATGGAAGTTAAAGGAATGGAATGGAATTTTGTGGATTGGAATGGAATCTTATGCAATGGAATGAACTAGAATGTTTGCAGTGGAAAGGAATGTTGTGTAATCGAATGTAATGTTATGGTATGAAGTTGAATGTTGATTAATACCACCTAATTTTAAAGAAAGTTATGGAATGTTAGGTAACAGAACAGGAATAAGGTGTTTGAATGGAATTCAATGTTATGGAATGGAATGGAATGTTACAGAATGGAATGGAATGATGTGAAAGGCAATGGAAAGTAGTGAAAGGAGTAGAACATTGGGAAAACATTGGAAGGTCAAGGAAAAGAATGGAATTTTGTGGATTGGAATGGAATAATATGCAATAGAACGAAATAGAATGGTTGAAATGGAATGGTGTTCTGTGTAATCGAATGGAATGTTATGGTATGAATTGGAATGTTAATTAATAAAAAAAATTTTACTGAATCAATGGAATGTTATGTAATTGAACGGGAGTAATCTGTTGGAATGGAATCGAAAGTAAGGAATGGAATGGAATATTGTGGATTTGAATGGAATGCTGTGGAATGGAATTGAATGTGGGGAAAGGAATAGAATTTTGGGGAAAGGAATGGGAGGTTAAGGAATGAAATGGAATTGTGTGGTTTGGAATGGAATCTTATGCAATAGATTGAAATAGAATGTTTGAAATGGAATGGAATGTGGTTTATACTAATGGCATGTTATGGGCGGATGTAGAATGTAGAGCAGTAGAACCGAATTTTAATGAATGGAATAGAATGTTATGTAACAGATTGGGAATAATGTGTTGGGAATGATTTGAATGTTATGGAATGGTATGGACTGTTGTGGAATTGAAAGGAAGGTTATCTAATGGAATGACATTCTGTGGAATGCAACGGAATGGTGTAGAATAGAATAGAACATTGAGGAAAGGAATGGAAAGTTATGGAATGAAATGGAATTTTGTGGACTTGAATGGAATGTTATGCAATAGAATGTTTTAAGAGGAATGGAATATTTTGAAATGGAATTGAACGTTTTGGTATGAAGTGGAATGAGATTAATGGAACCGAATTTTGAAGAATGGAATGGAATGTTAGGTAACAGAACGTGATTAATATTCTGGAATAGAATTGAATGTTATGGAATGATATGGAATTATGTGGAATTGAATGGAATGTTATGAAATAGAATCAAAGGACGGGGAATGCAACAGAATGGTGATGGAAGGAATAGAAAGTTAGGGAAATCAATGGGAGGTTAATGAATGGAATGGAATATTTGGATTGCAATAGAATCTCATATAAAAGGAGGAAATAAAATGAATTGGAAAGGAATATGCTGTAATCAAAAGGAATGTAATGCTATGAAGTGGAATGTTGATTAATAGGATGAAATTTAAATGAATGAATGCAATGATATACAACAGAACGGGAATAATGTGTTGGAAAGAAATCGAATGTAACGGAATGTAATGGAATATTTCTGAATGCAATGGAATGTTACTGAATGGAAAGGAATGCTGTGGAATGCAATGGAATGTTGAGGAAAGGAATAGAATGTTATGGATTTGAATGGAATGTTATGGAATGGAATACGATGGTGTGGAATGGAATGAAATTTTGGGGAAATGTTACGGAATGGAATGGAATTTTGAGGATTTGAATGGAATATCATGCAATAGAATGAAATAGAGTGTTTGAAATTGAATGGAATGTTGTGTAATCGAATGAAGTGTTATGGTATGAAGGGGAACGCTGATTAATAGAAGTGAATTTTAATGAATGGTATTGAATGTTTTGTAACAGAATTGGCATAAGGTGTTGGAATGGAATAGAATGTTATAGAATGGAATGGAATGCTGTGGAATGCAATGGAATGTAGTGGAAAGGAATCGAACATAGGGGAAAGCATTGGAAGGTCAAGGAATAGAATGGAATTTTGTGGATTGGAGTGGAATCCTATGCAATAGAATGAAATAGAATGCTGTGAAATGCAATTGAATGTTGTGGAAGGGAATAGAATATTAGGGAAAGCAATGGAAGGTTAAGGAATGGAATTGAATTCTGTGGATTGGAATGGAATCTTATGAAACAGAATGAAATAGAATGAATTGGATAGGAATGTTGTGTTCGAATGGAATGTTATGCTATGAAGTGGAATGTTGATTAATAGGACCAAATTTTAATGAATGGTATGGAATGTTATGCAACAGTAAGGAATAATATGTTGGAATGGAATCGAATGTCTTGGAATGTAATGGAAAATTTTGGAATGTAATGGAAAGTTGTGGAATGGAAAGGAATACTGAGGAATGCAAAGGAATGTTGAGGAAAGGAATCGAACCTCATGGAATCAAATGGAATGTTATGGAATGGAATGCAGTTTTGTAGAATGGAATGGAATGTGGGGAAATGTTACGAATGGAATGGAATTTTGTGGATTGCAATGGAATCTTATGCAATAGAATGAAATAGAATGTTTGAAATGGGATGGGATGCTGTGAAATGGAATGGAATGTTATGCTATGAATTGGAATGTTGATTAATAGAACTGAATATTAAAGAATGGAAGGGAATGTTATGTGAAAGAACTTGAATAATATGTTTGATTGGAATCAAAAGCTATGGAATGGAATGGAATGTGGAATTGAAGGGATTGGAATGGTCTGGAGGCAATGGAATGTTGTGGAAAGCAATAGAAATTTGGGAAAAGGAACGGAGGGTGAAGGAATGGAATAGAATTTTGTTGGATGGAATGGAATATTATGCAATAGAATTGAATAGAATGTTTTAAATGGAAAGGAGTTTTGTGTAATGGAATGTAATTTTATGGTATGAAGAGGAATGTTGATTAATAGAACCGAATTTTGAGAAATGGAATGGAATGTTAGGTAGTAATCGAAATAACTTGTTTGAATGGAGTCGAATGTTATGGAACTGAAGGCTATGTTGTGTAATGGAATGGAATGCTATGAAATGGAATGGAATGTTGTGGAAAGCAATATTGTGTTGGTACAGGAATGGAAGTTAAAGGAATGGAATGGAATTTTGTGGATTGGAATGGAATCTTATGCAATGGAATGAACTAGAAGTTTGCAATGGAAAGGAATGTTGTGTAATCGAATGTAATGTTATGGAATGAAGTGGAATGTTGATTAATAGAACCGAATTTTAAAGAAAGCTATGGAATGTTAGGTAACAGAACAGGAATAAAGTGTTTGAATTTTATTCAAAGTTATGGAATGGAATGGAATGTTACAGAATGGAATGGAATGATGTGAAAGGCAATGGAAAGTTGTTAAAGGAATAGAACATTGGGGAAAGCATTGGAAGGTCAAGGAATAGAATGAAATTTTGTGGATTGGAATGGAATCCTATGCAATAGAATGAAATAGAATGTTTGAAATGGAATGGTGTTCTGTGTAATCGAATGGAAAGCTATGGTATGAATTGGAATGTTAATTAATAGAACCAAATTTTACTGAATCAATGGAATGTTATGTAATTGAATGAGAGTAATCTGTTGGAATGGAATCGAATATAAGGAATGGAATGGAATATTGTGGTTTGAATGGAATGCTGTGGAATGGAATTGAAGGTGGCGAAAGGAATAGAATTTTGGGGAAAGGAATGGAGGTTAAGGAATGAAATGTAAATGTGTGGTTTGGAATGGAATCTTATGCAATAGAATGAAATAGAATGCTTGAAATGGAATGGTATGTTGTGTTATGGAATGGAATGTTATGGTATGAAGGGGCATGTTGATTAATAGAACTGAATTTTTAAGAATGCTATTGAATGTTTTGTAAAAGAATTGGCATAATCTTGGAATGGAATAGAATGTTATGGAATGGAATGGAATGCTGTGGAATGCAAAGGAATGTAGTGGAACCGAAACTAACATGGGGAATGCATTGGAAGGTCACGGAATAGAATGGAATTTTGTCAATTGGAATGGAATCATATGCAATAAATCATAATAGAATGCTGTGGAATGCAATCGTATGTTGTGGAAGGGAATAGAATGTAAGGGAAAGCAATGGAAGTTTAAGGAATGGAATGGAATTCTCTGGATTGGAGTGGAATCTTATGAAACAGAATGAAATAGAAAGAATTGGAAAGGTATGTTGTGTAATTGAATGGAATGTTGTGCTACGAAGTGGATTGTTGATTGATAGGACCAAATTTTAATGAATGGAATGGAATGTTATGTAACAGTAAGCTAATAATACGTTGGAATCGAATCGAATGTCATGGAGTCTAATAAAAGTTTTGGAATGCAATAGAAAGTTATGGATTGGAATGGAATACTGAGGAATGAAAAGAATGTTGAGGAAAGGAATCGAAAGTTATGGAATCGAGTGGAATGTTATGGAATGGAATACAGTGTTGTGGAATGGAATGGAATGTGGGGAAATGTTACGGAATGGAATGGAATTTTGTGGATTGCAATGGAATCTTATGCAATAGAATGAAATAGAATGTTTGAAATATAATAGGATGCTGTGAAATGGAATGGAATGTTATGCAATGAATTGGAATGTTGATTAATAGAACTGAATATAAAAGAATTGAATGGAATGTTAGGTGAAAGAACGGGAATAATGTGTTTGAATGGAATCGAAATTTATGAAATGGAATGGAATGTGGAATTGAAGGGAATGTTATCGACAGGAATGGAATGCTCTTTAATGCAATGGAATGTTGTGGAAAGCAATGGAAATTTCGGGAAAGGAATGGAGGGTGAAGGAATGGAATAGAATTTTGAGGGATGGGATGGAATGTTATGCAATAGAATTGAATAGAATATTTTAAATGGAAAGGAGAGTTATGTAATGGAATGGAATGTTATGGTATGAAGAGGAATGTTGATTAATAGAACCGAATTTTGAAGAATGGAATGGAATGTTAGGTAATAATCTAAATAACATGTTCGAATGGAGTCGAATGTTATGGAACGGAAGGTATGTTGTGGAATGGAATGGAATGCTATGATATGGAATGGAATATTGTGGAAAGCAATTGTGTGTTGGTACAGGAATGGAAGTTAAAGGAATGGAACGGGATTTTGTTGGGTGGAATGAAATCTTATGCAATGGAATGAACTAGAATATTTTCAATGGAAAGGAATGTTGTGTAATCGAATGCACGGTTATGGTCTGAAGTGGAATGTTGATTAATAGAACCGAATTTTAAAGAAATGTATTGAGTATTAGGTTACGGAACGGAAATAATGTGTTTGGATGGGAACAAATGATATGAACGGAATGCATTATTTTGGAATTGAATGAAATGTTAAGGAATGTAATGGAATGCTGTGGAATGCAAAGGAATGTAGTGGAAAGGAATAGAGCAATGAGGAAAGGAATGGAAGTTTAAGGAGTGGAATGGAACATTGTGGATTGCAATGGAATTGTATGCAGTAGAAGTAAAAAGAGTGTTTCAAATGGAATGGAATGTTGTGTAATCGTACAGAATGTTATGGTATGAAAGGGAATGTTGAATAATAGAACGGAATTTTAATGAATGGAATGGAATATTATGTAACAGAATGGGAATAATGTGTTGGAAATGAATCAAATATTATGGAATGGAATGGAATGTTGTGGAAATGAATGGAATGTTCCGGAATGGAAGGGAATGTGGTGGACTGCAATGGAATGTTGTGGAAAGGAAGAGAATGTTGGGGAAAGGAATGGAATGTTAAGGAATGGAAAAGAATTATTTCGATTGGAATGGAATCTTATGCAACAGAATGAAATAGAATAATGGAAACGGAATGGAATGTTGTCTAATCAAATAGAATGTTCTGCTATGAAGAGGAATGTGGATTAATAGAACCGAATTATAATGAACGGTATTGAATGTTTTGTAACAGAATTGGAATTAAGTGTTGGAATGGAATTGAATGCTGTTGATTGCAATGGAAAGTAGTGAAAAGGAAGATAACATTGGGGAAAGCATTGGAAGGTCTAGGAATAGAATGGAATTTTGTGGATTGGAATGGAATCTTATGCAACAGAATGAAATAGAATGAATTGGAAGGGAATGTTGTGTAATAGAATGGAAAGTTATGCTATGAAGGGGAATTTCGATTAATAGAACCGAATTTTAATGAATGGTATCGGTGTTTTGTAGCAGAACAGGAATAATGTGTTGGGAATGAATTGTATGGAATGGAATGGAATGGAATGTTGTTTAATTGAATGGAATGTTGGGAAAGGAATGGAAGTTCAAGGTACGGAAAGGAATTTTTTGGATTGGAATGGAATCTCAAACAACAGAATGAAATAGAATGAATTGGAAAGGAATTTGTGTAATAGAATGGAAAGTGATGCGATGAAGGGGAATTTTGACGAGTAGAAACGAATTTAAATGAATGGTATCGATGTTTGCGGCAGAACGGGAATAATGTGTTGGGAATGAATTGTATGGAATGGGGTGGAATGGAATGTTGTGGATTGAATGGAATTTTGGGAAAGGAATGGAAGTTTAAGGAACGGAATGGAATTTTTTGGACTGGAATGGAATCTTATGCAACAGAATGAAATAGAATGAATTGGAAAGGAATGTTACGTAATCGAAAGGAATGTTATGCTATGAAGTGGAATGTTCATTAAGAGGACAAAATTTTAATGAATGGAATGAAATGTTGTGCAACACAACGGGAATAATGTGTTCGAAAGGAGTTGTAGGTTATGGAATGGAATGGAATGTAAGGAATGCAGTGGAAAGTTATGAAAAGGAACGGAATGTTGTGGAATGCAATGGAATGTTGGGGAAAGAAGGAAATGTTAAGAATGGAATGGAATTTCTGGGATTGGAATGGAATCTTATGCAGTAGAATGAAATTGAATAGAATGTTGTGTATTCGAATGGAATGTTATGGTAAGAAGGGGATTGTTGATTAGTCGAAAGATTTTAATGAATGGAATGGAATGTTAGGTTACAGAACGGGAATAGTTTGTTTGGCTGGAAACAAATGTTACGGAATGGAATTGAGTGTTGTGGAATTGAATGGAATGTTAAGGAATGTAATGGAATGCTTTGGAATGCAATGGAATGTAGTGGAAAGGAATAGAGCATTTTGGAAAAGAAAGGAAGTTTAAGGAGTGGAAAGGAACTTTGTGGATTGCAAAGGAATAGTATGCAGTAGAAGGAAAACACCTTTGAAATGGAATGGAATGTTGTGTAATCGTACAGAATGTTATGGTATGAAGGGGAATGTTGAATAATAGAACAAAGTTTTAATGAATGGAATGGAATGTTATGTAATAGAAGGGGAATAAAATGTTGGAAATGAATCAAATATTATGGAATGGAATGGAATGTTGTGGAACTCAATGGAATGTTCTGGAATGGAAGGGAATGCGGTGGAATGCAATGGAATGTTGCGGAAAGGAAGAGAATGTTGGGGAAAGGAATGGAAGATTTAGGATTGGAAAAGAATTTTTTGGATTGGAATGGAATCTTATTCAACAGAATGAAATAAAATGTTTGAATTGGAAAGGAATGTTGTGTAATCGAAAGGAATTTTAGGCTTTGAGGTGGAATGTTGATTAATAGAACCAAATTTAATGAATGGAATGGAATGTTATGCAACACAAAGACAATAATGTGTTGAAAAGGAATAGAATGTTGTGGGATGGAATGGAGTGGAATGCTGTGGAATGAAATGGAATGTTGCAGAGTGGAATAGAATGTTGCAGAAAGAAATGATATGTTAAGGAATGGAAAGGAATTTTGTGGATTTGGATGGAATCTTATGCAATAGATTGACATGGAATGTTTGAAACGGAATGGAAGGTTGTGTAATGGAATGGATTGTAATGGGATGAAGTGGAATGTTGATTAACAGAAAAGAATTATAATGAATGTAATGGAATGTTAGGTAACAGAGCGAGAATAATGTTTTGGTATGGAATTGAATGTTATGGAACGGAATGGAATGTTGTGGAATTGAATGGAATGCTATGGACAAGAATGGAATGCTGTGGAATGCAATGGAATGTTGTGGAAAGCAATAGAAACATGGGGAATTAATGGAGGGTAAAAAAATTGAAAGGAACTTTATGAATTGGAATGGAAACTTATGCAATGGAATGAGATACAATGTTTTCAATTAAATGGGATGTTGTGTAATCAAATGGAATGTTATGGTATGAAGTGAACGTTGATTAATAGAACAAAATTTCAAGGAATGGAATGGAATGTTATGTAACAGAATCGGAATAATGTGCTTGAATGGAATCAGTGTTATACAATTGCATTGAATGTTGTGGAATTGAATGGAACCTTAATGAATGGAATGGAATGCTGTGGAATTCAATAGCATGATGTGGAAAGGAAAGAAAGCATGGAAAGAATGGGAGATTAAGGAATGGAATTGAATTTTGTGGACTGGAATTGAACCTTATGCAACAGAATGAAATAGAATAATTGAAATGGAATGGAATGTTGTGTAATCAAATAGAATGTTATGCTATGAAGGTGAATGTAGATTAAAAGAACCGAATTTTAATGAATGGTATTGAATGTTTGGTAACAGAATAGGAAAAAAGTGTTTAAATGGAATAGAATGTTATTGAATGGAATGGACTGCTATGGATTGCAAAGGAAGGTAGTGGAAAGGAAGAGAACATTGGGGAAAGCATTGGAAGGTCAAGGAATAGAATGGAATTTTGTGGATTGGAACGGATTGTTATGAAACAGAATGAAATGGAATTAATTGGAAAGGAATGTTGTGTAATAGAATTGAATGTTATCCTATGAAGGGGAATATTGATTAATAGAACCGAATTTTAATAAGTTGTATAGATGTTTTGTAGCAGAACGGGAATAATGTTTTGGGAATGAATTGTATGGAATGGAAAGGAATGGAATGTTGTGGAATTGAATGGAATGTTGGGAAAGGAATGGAAGTTTAAGGAATGGAATGGAATTTTTTGGATTGGAATGGAATCTTATGCATCACAATGAAATAGAAGGAATTGGAAAGGAATGTTACGTAATCGAATGGAATGTTATGCTATGAAGTGGAATGTTCATTAAGAGGACAAAATTTTAATGAATGGAATGTAATGTTTGCAACAGGAGAGCAATAATGTGTTGGATTGAAATTGAACATTATGGAATGGAATGGAATGCTTTGGAGTGCAATGGAATGTTGCGGAAAGGAACAGAATGTTGCTGAAAGGAATGAAATGTTAAGGAATGCAATGGAATTATTTGGATTGGAATGGAATCTTATGCAATACAATAAAATAGAATGATTTAAATGGAATGGAATGTATAATCGAATTGAATGTTACGGAATGAAGTGCAATGTTGATTAATAGAACTGAATTTTGAAGAAAGGTATGGAATGTTTTGTAAAGGAATTGGAATTATGTTTTGGAATGGAATCAAATGGAATGGAAAGGAATGGAATGAAATGTTGTGGAATTGAATGGAATGGAACGAAATTGAATGGAATGCTGTGGAATGCAATGGAATGTTCTGGATAGGAATAGAATGTGAGGGAACGCAATGTAAGGTTAAGTAATGCAATGAAATTTCGTGGATTCGAAAGGAATCTGATGCAATAGAATGAAATACAATATTTGAAATAGAATAGAATGCTGCATATTAGATTGGAATGTTATGGTATGAAGTAGAATGTTGTGGAAATGAATGGAATGTTGTGGACAGGAATGGAATGCTGTGGAATGCAATAGAATGTTGTGGATAGCAATAGAAAGCTGGGGAAAGGAATGGACGGTGTAGGAATGGAAAGGAATTTTGTGGATTGGAAGGGAACCTTATGCAACGGAATAAGATTCAATGTTTGCAATTGAAAGGGATGTTGTGTAATCAAATGGAATGTTATGGTATGAAGTGGAATGCACATTAATAGAACCGAATTTCAAAGAATGGAATGGAATGTTAGGTAAAATAATGGGATTAATGTGTTTGAATTTAATCAATTTTATGTAATGGAATTGAACGTTTTGGAATTGAATAGAACGTTAAGGAATGATATTCAGGGCCGTTGAATGCAGTGTCATGTTGTGGAAAGGAATAGAACTTTAGGGAAAGGAATGGAAACTAAAGGAATGGAATGAAGTTTTGTGGGTTGGATTTGAATTCTATGCAGTGGAATGAGATACAATGTTTGCAACTGAATGGGATGTTGTGTAATCGAATGAATGCTATGCTATGAAGTGGAATGTTGATTTATAGAAAGAATTAAAATGAATGGAATGGAATGTTAGTTAACATAACTGGAATAATGTGCTGGAGTGGAATCGAATTTTATGGAATGGAATGGAATGTTGTGGAACTGAATTGAATGTTGTGCAATAGAATGGAATGATGTAGAATGAAATGGAATGTAGTGGAAAGGAATAGAAAGTTGGGGAACGGAATTGAATGGAATGATGTGGAATACCCTGGCATTTTGTGGAAAGTAATAGAACGTTGGGGAAAGGAATGGGATGTTAGGGAATGGAATGGAATTTTGTGGATTGGAATGGAATCCTGTGTAGTAGAACGAAATAGAGTGGTTGAAAAGGAATGTTGTTCTGTGTAATCGAATGGAATATTATGATATGAACTGGAATGTCAATAGAACAAATTTTACTGAATCAAGGGAATGTTATGTATTAGTAAGGGAATAATGTCTTGGAATGGAATTGAATGTTAAGGAATGGAATGGAATGCAGGGGAACGGAATAGACAGTTGGAGAAAGGAATTGAAGGGTATGGAAAGGAATTGGAATTTTGTGGCCTGGAATGGAAACTTATGCAACCTAATGAAGTAGAATGTTTGAAATGGAATGGAATGTTGTTTGTTCGAATAGAATTTTATGGTATGAAGTTGAATGTAGATTAATAGAATCGAATTTATTGAATGCAATGGAATGTTAAGTAACAGATAGGGAATAATGTGTTCGAATGCAATGGAATGTAGTGCAATATTTTGGAATTGAATGGAATGTGAAGGAATGGAATGGATTCTGTGGAATGCAATGGAATGTAGTGTAAAGCAATAGAATCTTGGTAAAGGAATGGACGTTAAAGTAATGGAATGGAATTTTGTGAATAGGAATGGAATCTTATGGAATGGAATGAAATAGAAGGTTTTAAATGGACTGGAATGTTGTATCATCGATTGGAATGTTATGGTATGAAGTGCTATGTTGACTAATAGATCCGAATTTTGAAGAAGGTATGGAATGTTTTGTAAAAGAATTGGAATGATGTGTTGGAATGGATTAGAATGGAATGGAAAGGAATGGAATGATTTGGCATGCAATGGAATATTGTGGAATGCAATGGAATGTAGTGGAAAAAGTAGAACGTTAGGGAAAGCAATGGGACGTTTAGGAGTGGAATGGAATTTTGTGGATTCTAATGGAATCTTATGCAATAGAATGAAAAACAGCATTTGAAATTCAATAGAATGTTGTATATTCGATGTGAATTTTGTGGTATGAAGTAGAATGTTGCTTAATAGAATTGAATTTTAATGAATAGAATGCAATATTATGTAACAGATCCAGAATAATGTTTTTGAAGGAAATTGAATGTTATGGAATCGAGTGGAATGCTGCGGAATGCAGTGCCATGTTGTGGAAAGGAATAGAATGTTGGGGAAAGGAATGGAATTTTAAGGAATGCAATGAAATTTTGTGGTTAGGATTTTAATCTTATGCAATAGAAGGAGATACAATGTTTGCAATTGAATGGGATGTTGTGTAATCGAATGAATGCTATGCTATGAAGTGGAATGTTGATTAATAGAAAAGAATTTCAATGAAAGGAATGGAATGTTAGGTAACAGAATGGCAATAATTTTGAGAAAGTAATAGAAAGTTATGGAATTAATGGAGTGTTGTGGATTTGAATGGAATGTTATGCAACAAAATGGAATGATGTGAAATGCAAAGGAAAGTAGTGGAAAGTAATGGAATGTTGGGGAAAGGAATGGAATTGAATGCTGTCGAAGGCAATGGAATGTTGTTAAAAGGTACAGAATGTTGGAGAAAGGAATGGAGTTTAAATATGGAATGGAATTTTGTTAATTAGAACGGAATTTATGCAACAGAATGTAATAGAATGAGCTGGAAAGGTATTCTGTGTAATCGAATGGAAGGTGATGCTATGAAGCTCAATATTGATTAATAGAACCGAATTTTAATGAATGGTAAAGAATGTTTTGTAGCAGACGAGAATAATATGTTGGGAATGAATTGTGTGGAATGGAATGGAATGGACTGCTGTGGAATTGAATGGAATCTTGGGAAAGGAATGGAAGTTTAAGGAATGGAATGGAACTTTTTGGATTGGAATGGAATCTTATGCAACAGAATGAAATAGAATGAATTGGAAAGGAATGTTGCATAATCGAATTGAAAGTTATGCTGTGAAGTGGAAAGTTCGTTAAGAGGACAAAATTTCAATGAGTGGAATGGAATGTTTGCAACGGAACAGCAATAATGTTTTGGAATGAAAACGAATGTTATGGAATGGAATGGAGCCCTTTGTAATGGAATGGAATGTTGCGGAAGAGAACAGAATGTTGCTGAAAAGATGAAATGTTAATTAATGCAATGGAATTATTTGGATTGGAATGGAATCTCATGCAATAGAATAAAATAGAATGATTCAAATGGAATGGAATGTTGTGTAATCAAATTTAATGTTATGGTATGAAGTGGAATGTAGATCAATGGAACCGAATTTTAATTAATGGAATGGAATATGTGGTTACAGAAAGGGAATAATATGTTTGAAAGGAAACAAATGTTATGGAATGGGATTGATTGTTGCGGAATTGTATGGAAAGTTAAGGAATGGAATGGCTGTTGAATGCAATGGATTGCTGTGGAAAGGAATTGAACATTTCTGAAAGGAATGGAAGGTTAAGGTATTTAATGGAATTTTGGAAATTGGAATGGAGTCCTATGCAATAGAATGAAAAAGAGTGTTTGAAATGGTATGGAATGTTGTCTAATCGAGTGTAATATTATGGTATAACGTGGAATGTTGATTAATAGAAGAGAATTTTAATGAATGGAATGGGATATTGAGTAACAGAATGACAATTATTTGTTGTCATGGATTTGAATGTATGGAATGGAATGCAATGTAGTGGAATTGAATGGAATGTTATATACAGGAATATAATGCTGTGGAATGCAATGGAGTGTTGTGGAAAATAATAGAAATTTGGGGAATAGAATAGAGGTTGAAGGAACGGAATGTAATTTTGTGGATTTGAATGGAATGTTATGCAATAGAATGAAATAGTATGTTTTAAATGGAATGGAATGTTGTGTAAGGGAATGGAATGTTATTGTATTAAGTGTAATTTGAATTAACAGACCCGAACTGTGAAGAATGGAATGGAATGCAAAGTAAGAATCAGAATATAGTGTACGAATGGAGTCGAATATTATTGCATGGAATGCTATGATGTGGAGTGGAATGTTGTGTAATGGAATTGAATGTTAGGGTATGAAGTGGAATGTTGATTAATAGAATCGAATTTTGGAGAATGGAATGGACTGTTAGTTAATAATCGATATAAAGTGTTTGAATGGAGTCAAATGTTATGGAATGGAATGCTATATTGTGGAATGGAATGCTGAGAAATGTAATGGAATGTTGCGGAAGGAAAGAGAGTGTTGGGAAAGGAATGGAAGTCAAAGGAATGGAATGGAATTTTGTGGATTGGAATGGAAACATATGGAATGGAATGAAATAGAATGTTTGAAATGGAATGGAATGTTGTATAATCCAATGGAATGTTATGGTATGAAGTGCAATGTTGATTAATAGAACCAAATTTTGAAGAATGCTATGGAATGTTTTGTAAAAGAATGGGAATAATGTGCTTGAATGGAATCGAATGGAATGTAATGATTTGGAATGCAATGGAATGTAGTGGAAAAAAGTAGAACGTTAGGGAAAACAATGGGACCCTTAGGAGTCGAATGGAATTTCGTGGATTGGAATGGAATCTTATGCAATAGAATCAAATACAGCTTTGGAAATTCAACTGAATGTTGTATATTCAATTGGAATTTTGTGGTATGAAATAGAATGTTGCTTAATTGAAGTGAATTTTAATGAATGGAATGGAATTTTATGAAACACATGGAGAATAATGTTTTTGAAAGTAAACGAACGTTATGGAACAGAATGGAGTGCTGTGGAATGCAGTGTCATGTTCTGGAAAGGAATAGAACGTTGGGGAAAGGAACGGAATTTTAAGGAATGCAATGGAATATTGCGGGGTGAATTGGAATCTTATGCATTGTAAAGAGACACAATGTTTGCAATTGAATGTGATGTGTAATCGAATGAATTGTATGCTATGAAGTGGAATGTAGATTAATAGAAAAGAATTTCAATGAATGGAATGGAATCTTATGTAACAGAACGACAATAATTTGTTGGAATGGAATTGAATGTTACGGAATGTAGTGGAGTGTTGTGGAATTGAACACAATGTTATGCAATGGAATGGAATGATGTGAAATGCAATGGAAAGTGGGGGAAAGTAATAGAATGTTGGGGAAAGCAATGGAGTTGAAAGCTTTCGAATGCAATGGAATGTTGTCAAAAGAAATAGAATGTTGGAGAAAAGAATGGAGGTTAAGTATGGAATGGAATTTTGTTAATTAGAACGGAATCTTATGCAACAGAATGAAATGGAATGAAATGGAAAGGAATGTTGCGTAATCGAATGGAATGTAATGCTGTGAAGTGGAATGTTCGTTAAGATGACAAAATTTTAATGAATGGAATTGAAAGTTTGCAACAGATTAGCAATAATGTGTTTAAAGTAAACTGAATGTTATGGAATGGAATGGAACGCTTTGGAATGCAATGGAATGTTGCAGATAGGAATAGAATGTTGCTGAAAGGAATGAAATATTCAGGAATGCAATTGAATTATTTGAATTGGAATGGAATCTCATGCAATAGAATAAAATAGAATGTTTGAAATGGAATGGAATGTTGTGTAATCAAAGGGACTGTTATGGTACGAAGTGGAATGTAGATTAATAGAACCAAATTAAAATGAATGGAATGGAATATTAGGTTACAGAAAGGGAATAATGTGTTTCAATGGAAACAAATGTTATGGAATGGAATTGAATGTTGGGGAATTCCATGGAAAGGTAAGGAATCTAAGGGAATGCTATTGAATGCAATGGAATGTTGTGGAAAGGAATAGAATATTTCTGAACAGAACGGAAGGTTAAGGAATAGAATGGAATTTTGTAGAATGGAAAGAAATCCTATGCAATAGAATGAAAAAGAGTGCTTGAAATGGAATGGAATGTTGTGTAATTGAATGTAATATTATGGGATAGAGTGGAATGTTGATTAATAGAAGAGAATTTTAATGAATGGAATGGAATGTTGAGTAACAGAACGAGAATAATGTGTTGGCATGGAATTGCATGTTATAGAATGGAATGGAATGTAGTGGAATTGAATAGAATGTTATGGAAAGGAATGGAATGCTGTGAAATGCAACGGAATGTTGTGGAAAGTAATAGAACGTTGGGGAAAGGCATGGAGGGGGAAGGAATGTAATGGAATTTTGTGGATTGGAATGGATGCTATGCAACAGAATGAAATAGAATGTTTTAAATGGAATGGAATCTTTTGTAATGGAATGGAAAGTTATGGTATGAAGTGGAATGTTGATTAATAGACCCGAATTGTGAAGAATGGAATGGAATGTTAGGTAATGTTCAGAATAACATGTTCGAATGGAGTGGAATGTTTTGGAATGGAACGCTATGTTGTGGAACGGAATGGAATGCTTTGGAATGGAATGGAATGTTGAGCGTAGGAACAGAGTGTTGGGACAGGAATGGAAGTTAAAGGAATGGATTGGAATTTGGTGGTTTGTAATGGAATCTTATGCAATAGAATGAAATACAGTATTGGAAATACAATAGAATGTTGCATATACGATTTGAATTTTGTGGTATGAAGTAGAATGTTGCTTCATAGAAGTGAATGTTAATGAATGCAATGGAATATTATGTAACAGATAGAGCATGGTTTTGAAAGGAATCCAATGTTATGGAACAGAATGGAATACTGTGGAATGCAGTGTCATGTTGTGAAAAGGAATAGAACGTAGGGGAAAGGAATGGAATTTTAAAGAATGCAATGGAATTTTGTGGGTTGGATGGGAATCTTATGCAATGGAATGAGATACAATGTTTGCAATTGAATGGGATGTTGTGTAATGGGATGAATTCTATGCTATGAAGTGGAAGGTTAATTAATAGAGAAGAATTTTAATGAATGGAATGAAATGTTATATAACAGAATGGCAATAATGTGTTGTAATGGAATCGAATGTTATGGAATGTAATGGAATGTTGTGGAATGGAAAGATTTGAAATGGAATGGAAAGTAGGGGAAAGTAATAGAATTTTGGGAAAAAGAATGGAATTGAAAGCTGTCGAATGCAATGGAATGTTGTTGAAAGTATAGAATGTTGGAGGAAGGAATGGAGGTTAAGTATGGAATGGAATTTTGTGGATTGGAATGGAAACGTATGCAACAGAATTATATAGAATGAATTGGAAAGGAAGGTTGTGTAATCAAATGGAAAGTTATGCTATGAAGGGGAATTTTGATTAATAGAACCGTATTTTAATGAATGGAATCGAAAGTTTTGTAGCAGAACGGGAATAATGTGTTGGGAATGAATTGTATGTAATGGAATGGAATGGAATGTTGTGGAATTGAATGGAATGTTTGAAAGGAATGGATGTTTAAGGAATGGAATGGAATTTTTTGGATTGGAATGGAGTCTTATGCAACAGAATGAAATAGAATGAATTGGAAAGAATGTTGCATAATCGAATGGAATGTCATGCTATGAAGTTGAATGTTCATTAATAGGACAAAATTTTAATTAATTGATTGGAATGTTATGTCGCAGAATGGGAATAATGTGTTGGAATGGAATGGAATGTTATGGAATGGAATGGAATATTTTGGAATGCAATGGAGGGATATGGAATGGAATGAAACGCTGTGGAATGCAATGGATTGCTGGGGAAAGGAATGAAATGTTAAGAATGGAATGGTATTTTGTGGAATGGAAGGAGTATTATGCAATTGAATGAAATAAACTGATTGAAATTGAATACAACGTTGTGTATTTGAATGGAATGTTATGGTATGAAGGGGAATGTTGATTAATAGAAAAGAATTTTGATGAATGATATTGATTGTTTTGTAACTGAATAGGAATTATGTGTTGCAATGAAATGGAATGTTATGCAATGGAACGGTATGTGGTGGAATTGAACGGAATATTATGGAATTGAGTAGAATGCTGTGGATTCCAATGGAATGTTGTGGAAAGGAATAGAATATAGGGGAAATTTTGGAATGTTAGGGAATGGAATGGAATTTTGTGGATTGGAATGGATTCTTATGGAACAGGATGAAATAGAATGTTTGAAATTGACTGGAATGTTGTACAAAAGAATGGAATGTTATGGTATGAAGTGGAATATAGTGTAGTGGAACCGAATTTTAATGAGAGGAATAGAATGCTGTGTAACAGACTGGGAATAATGTGTTGGAATGCACTGAATATTATGGAAGGGAATCGAATGTTCTGAAATGGAATGGAATTCGGTGTAATGCAATGGAATGTTGTGGAAAAGAATAAAATGTTGAGGCAACAAATGAAACGTTAAGGAATGAAGTGGAATCGTGTGGACTGCAATGGAACGTTGGGCAATAGAATGAAATAGAATGTTTTTAGTTAAATGGAATATTGTGTAATGGAATTGAATGCTATGGTATGAACTGGAATGTTGATTAATGGAACCGAATTTTGAAGAATGGAATGGAATGTTATGTAATAATCGGAATAAGGTGTTTGAATGGAGTCAAATGTAATGGAATAGAATGTTACGTTTTGGAATGGAATGGAATGCTGTGGAATGTAATGGAATGTTGTGGAAAGAAATAGACTGTTGGGAAAGGAATGGAAGTTAAAGTAATGGAATGGAATTTTGTGGGTTGGAATGGAATTTTATGGAATGGAATGAAATAGAATGTTTGAAATGGACTGCAATGTTGTATAATCGAATGGAATATTATGTAATGAAGTGCAATCTTGATTAATAGAACAGAATTTTGAAGAATGGAATGGAATGCTTTGTAAAAGAATGGGAAAAATTTGTTGGAATGGAATCGAATGGAATGGAAAGAATGGAATGTTTTGCAATGGAATAGAACGTTGTGGAATAGAATGGAATGTTGCCGAAAGGAATGGAATATTGTGGAATGCAATGAAATGTAGTGGAAAAAGTAGAACGTTAGGGAAAGCAATGGGAGGCTAAGGGGTGGAACGGAATTTCGTGGATTGGAATGGAATCTTATGCAGTAGAATGAAATAAAGTAATTGAAATACAGTAGAATGCAGTAAATTCGATTGGAATTTTGTAGTATGAAGTAGAATGTTGCTTCATAGAAGTGAATTTTAATGAATGCAATGGAATATTATGTAACAGATCAAAATAATGTTTTTGAAGGGACTCGAAATTTATGGAATGGAATGCAGTGCTGTATAATGCAGTGTCATGTTGTGGAGTGGAATAGAATGTTGGGGAAACGAATGGAATTTTAAGGAATGAAATGGACTTTTGGGCTTGATTGGAATATTATGTAATGGAATGAGATACAATGTTTGCAATTGAATGGGATGTTGTGTAATCGAATGAATGCTATGCTATGAAGTGAAATGTTGATGAATAGAAAAGAATTTCAATGAATGGAATTTAATGTTAGGTAACAACGGCAATAATTTGTTGGAATGGGATCGAATGTTATGGAATGTAATGGAGTGTATTGGAATTGAATGGAATGTTATGCAATTGAATGGAATGATGTGAAATGCAATGGAAAGTAGTGGAAAGTAATAGAATGTTGGGGAAAGGAATGGAATTGAATGTTGTCGAAGGCAAAGGAATGTTGTTAAAAGGAATAGAACGTTGGAGATAAGAATGGAGGTTAATTATCAAATGAAATTTTGTGGATTAGAATGGAATCTAATGCAACAGAATGAAATAGAATGAATTGGAAAGGAATGTTGTGTAATCGAATGGAAAGTTATGCTATGAAGGGGAATTTTGATTAATAGAACCGAATTGGAATGAATGGTCTCGAATGTTTTGTAGCAGAATGGGAATAATGTGTAGCGAATGAATTGTATGGAATGGGAAGGAATGTTGTGGAATTGAGTGGAATGTTGGGAAAGGAATGGAATGGAACTTTTTGGATTGGAATGGAACTAATGCAGCAAAATGAAATAGAATAAAATGGAAAGGAATGTTGCGTAATCGAATGGAATGTTATGCTGTGAAGTGAAATGTTCGTTAAGAGGACAAAATTTTAATGAATGGAATGGAATGTTTGCAACAGAATTGCAATAATGTGTTGGAATGAAATCGAATGTTATGGAATGGAATGGAACACTTTGGAATGCAAAGGAATGTTGCAGATAGGAATAGAATGTTGCTGAAAGGAATGAAATATTCTGGAATGCAATTGAATTATTTGAATTGGAATGGAATCTCATGCAATAGAATAAAATAGAATGTTTGAAATGGAATGGAATGTTGTGTAATCAAAGGGACTGTTATGGTACGAAGTGGAATGTAGATTAATAGAACCAAATTAAAATGAATGGAATGGAATATTAGGTTACAGAAAGGGAATAATGTGTTTCAATGGAAACAAATGTTATGGAATGGAATTGAATGTTGGGGAATTGCATTTAAAAATAAGGAATGGAATGGAATGTTTTTGAATGCAATGGAATGTTGTGGAAAGGAATAGAACATTTCTGAACAAAATGGAAGGTTAAGGAATAGAATAGAATTTTGTAGATTGGAATGGAATCCTATGCAATAGAATGAAAAAGAGTGTTTGAAATGGAATAGATTGTTGTGTAATTGAATGTAATATAATGGGATAGAGTGGAATGTTCATTAATAGAAGAGAATTTTAATGATTGGAATGGAATGTTGAGTAACAGAATGAGAATAATGTGATGGCATGGAATTGAATGTTATGGAATGGAATGGAATGTAGTGGAATTGAATAGAATGTTATGGAAAGGAATGGAATATTGTGAAATGCAACGGAATGTTGTGGAAAGTAATAGAACGTTGTGGAAAGGCATGGAGGGGGAAGGAATGGAATGGAATTTTGTGGATTGGAATGGATGCTACGCAACAGAATGAAATAGAATGTTTTAAATCGAATGGAATCTTCTGTAATGGAGTGGAATGCTGAGGGATGAAGTGGAATGTTGATTAATACAACAGAATTGTGAAGAATGGAACGGAATGTTAAATAATTATCAGAATAACGTGTTCGAATGGAGTGGAATGTTTTGGAATGGAACGCTGTGTTGTGGAATGGAATGGAATGTTTCGAATGTAATGGAATGTTGAGGGTAGGAATAAGTGTTGTGATAGGAATGGAAGTTAAAGGAATGGATTGGAATTTGGTGGATTGTATTGGAATCTTATGCAATAGAATGAAATACAGTATTGGAAATACAATAGAATGTTGTATATACGATTTGAATTTTGTGGTATGAAGTAGAATGTTGATTCGTAAAAGTGAAATTTAATGAATGCAATGGAATATTATGTAACAGATCGAGAATGTTTTTGAAAGGAATCCAATGTTATGGAATGCTGTGGAATGCAGTGTCATGTTGTGAAAAGGAATAGAACGTTGGGGAAAGGAATGGAATTTTAAAGAATGCAATGGAATTTTGTGGGTTGGATGGGAATCTTATGCAGTGGAATGAGATACAATGTTTGCAATTGAATGGGATGTTGTGTAATCGAATGAATTCTATGCTATGAAGTGGAAGGTTAATTATAGAGAAGAATTTAATGAATGGAATGGTATGTTATGTAACAACGGCAATAATGTGTTGGAATGGAATCGAATGTTATGGAATGTAAAGGAATGTTGTGGAATTGTATGGAATGTTATGGAATTAAAGAATTGAAATGCAATGGAGGGTAGTGGAAAGTAATAGAATGTTGCGGAAAGGAATGAAATTGAATGATGTCGAAGGCAAAGGAATGTTGTTAAAAGGAATAGAACGTTGGAGAAATGAATGGAGTTTAAGTATGGAATGAAATTTTGTGGATTAGAACGGAATCTTATGCAACAGAATGAAATAGAATGAATTGGAAAGGAATGTTGTGTAATCGAATGGAAAGTTATGCTATGAATTGGAATTTGGTTAGTAGAACCGAATTTTAATGAATGGAATCGAATGTTTTGTAGCAGAACGGGAATAATGTGTTGGGAATGAATTGTATGTAATGTAATGGAATGGAATGTTGTGGAATTGAATGGAATGTTTGAAAGGAATGGATGTTTAAGGAATGGAATGGAATTTTTTGGATTGGAATGGAATCTTATGCAACAGAATGAAATAGAATGAATTGGAAAGAATGTTGCATAATCGAATGGAATGTCATGCTATGAAGTTGAATGTTCATTAATAGGACAAAATTTTAATTAATTGATTGGAATGTTATGTCGCAGAATGGGAATAATGTGTTGGAATGGAATGGAATGTTATGGAATGGAATGGAATATTTTGGAATGCAATGGAGGGATATGGAATGGAATGAAACGCTGTGGAATGCAATGGATTGCTGGGGAAAGGAATGAAATGTTAAGAATGGAATGGTATTTTGTGGAATGGAAGGAGTATTATGCAATTGAATGAAATAAACTGATTGAAATTGAATACAACGTTGTGTATTTGAATGGAATGTTATGGTATGAAGGGGAATGTTGATTAATAGAAAAGTATTTTGATGAATGATATTGATTGTTTTGTAACTGAATAGGAATTATGTGTTGCAATGAAATGGAATGTTATGCAGTGGAACGGTATGTGGTGGAATTGAACGGAATATTATGGAATTGAGTAGAATGCTGTGGATTCCAATGGAATGTTGTGGAAAGGAATAGATTATAGGGGAAATTTTGGAATGTTAGGGAATGGAATGGAATTTTGTGGATTGGAATGGATTCTTATGGAACAGGATGAAATAGAATGTTTGAAATTGACTGGAATGTTGTACAAAAGAATGGAATGTTATGGTATGAAGTGGAATATAGTGTAGTAGAACCGAATTTTAATGAGAGGAATAGAATGCTGTGTAACAGACTGGGAATAATGTGTTGGAATGCACTGAATATTATGGAATGGAATCGAATGTTCTGAAATGGAATGGAATTCGGTGTAATGCAGTGGAATGTTGTGGAAAAGAATAAAATGTTGAGGCAACAAATGAAACGTTAAGGAATGAAGTGGAATCGTGTGGACTGCAATGGAACGTTGGGCAATAGAATAAAATAGAATGTTTTTAGTGGAATGGAATATTGTGTAATGGAATTGAACGCTATGGTATGAACTGGAATGTTGATTAATGGAACCGAATTTTGAAGAATGGAATGGAATGTTAGGTAATAATCGGAATAAGGTGTTTGAATGGAGTCAAATGTTATGGAATAGAATGCTATGCTGTGGAATGTAATGGAATGTTGTGGAAAGAAATAGACTGTTGGGAGAAGAATGGAAGTTAAAGGAATGGAATGGAATTTTGTGGGTTGGAATGGAATCTTACGGAATGAAATGAAATAGAATGTTTGAAATGGACTGCAATGTTGTATAATCAAATGGAATCTTATGGTATGAAGTGCAATCTTGATTAATAGAACAGAATTTTGAAGAATGGAATGGAATGCTTTGTAAAAGAATGGGAAAAATATGTTGGAAACTAAACGAATGGAATGGAAAGGAATGCAATGTTTTGGAATGGAATAGAATGTTGTGGAATTGAATGGAATGTTGCAGAATGGAATGGAATATTGTGGAATGCAATGAAATGTAGTGGAAAAAGTAGAACGTTAGGGAAAGCATTGGGAGGCTAAGGATTGGAAAGGAATTTCGTGGATTGGAATGGAATCTTATGCAGTAGAATGAAATACAGTAATTGAAGTACAATAGAATGTAGTAAATTCGATTGGAATTTTGTAGTATGAAGAAGAATGATGCTTAATAGAAGTGAATTTTAATGAATGCATTGGAATATAATGTAACAGATCGAAATAAAGTTTTTGAAGGATCTCGAATGTTACGGAATGGAATGCAGTGCTGTATAATGCAGTGTCATGTTGTGGAATGGAATAGAACGTTGGGGAAACGAATGGAATTTTAAGGAATGAACTGGAATTTTGGGTTTGATTGGAATATTATGTAATGGAATGAGATACAATGTTTGCGTTTGAATGGGATGTTGTGTAATCGAATGAATGCTATGCTATGAAGTGGAATGTTGATGAATAGAAAAGAATTTCAATGAATGGAATTTAATGTTAGGTAACAACGGCAATAATTTGTTGGAATGGGATCTTATGTTATGGAATGTAATTGAGTGTAGTGGAATTGATTGGAATGTTATGCAGTGGAATGGAATGATGTGAAATGCAATGGAAAGTTGTGGAAAGTAATAGAATGTTGGGGAAAGGAATGGAATTGAATGCTGTCGAAGGCAAAGGAATGTTGTTAAAAGGAATAGAACGTTGGAGAAATGAATGGAGGTTAAGTATGGAATGAAATTTTGTGGATGAGAATGGAATCTTATGCAACAGAATAAAATATAATGAATTGGAAAGGAATGTTGTGTAATCGAATGGAAAGTTGTGCCGTGAAGGGGAATTTTGATTAATAGAACCGAATTTGAATGAATGGTCTCGAATGTTTTGTAGCAGAATGGGAATAATGTGTAGCGAATGAATTGTATGGAATGGAAAGGAATGTTGTGGAATTGAGTGGAATGTTGGGAAAGGAATGGAATGGAATTTTTTGGACTGGAATGGAACTTATGCAACAGAATGAAATAGAATGAAATGGAAAGGAATGTTGTGTAATCGAATGGAATGTTATGCTGTGAAGTGGAATGTTCGTTAAGAGGACAAAATTTTAATGAATGGAATGCAATGTTTGCAACAGAATTGCAAGAATGTGTTGGAATGAAATCGAATGTTATGGAATGGAATGGAACGCTTTGGAATGCAATGGAATGTTGCAGATAGGAATAGAATGTTGCTGAAAGGAATGAAATATTCAGGAATGCAATTGAATTATTTGAATTGGAATGGAATCTCATGCAATAGAATAAAATAGAAGGTTTGATATGGAATGGAATGTTGTGTAATCAAAGGGACTGTTATGGTACGAAGTGTAATGTAGATTAATAGAACCAAATTAAAATGAATGGAATGGAATATTATGTTACAGAAAGGGAATAATGTGTTTCAATGGAAAAAATGTTATGGAATGGAATTGAATGTTGGGGAATTGCATGGAAAGGTAAGGAATGGAATGGAATGCTATTGAATGCAATGGAATGCTGTGGCAAGGAATAGAACATTTCTGAACAGAGTGGAAGTTTAAGGAATAGAATGGAATTTTGTAGATTGGAATGGAATCCTATGCAATAGAATGAAAAAGAGTGTTTGACATGGAATGGAATGCTGTGTAATTGAATGTAATATTATGGGATAGAGTGGAATGTTGATTAATAGAAGAGAATTTTAATGAATGGAATGGAATGCTGAGTAACAGAATGAGAATAATGAGTTGGCATGGAATTGCCTATTATGGAATGGAATGGAATGTAGTGGAATTGAATAGAATGTTATGGAAAGGAATGGAATGCTGTGAAATGCAAGGGAATGTTGTGGAAAGTAACAGAACGTTGGGGAAAGGCATGGAGGGGGAAGGAATGGAATGGAATTTTGTGGATTGAAATGGATGCTATGCAACAGAATGAAATAGAATGTTTTAAATGGAATGGAATCTTTTGTAATGGAATGGAATATTATGGTATGAAGTGGAATGTTGATTAATAGAACCGAATTGTGAAGAATGGAATGGAATGTTAGGTAATGTTCAGAATAACGTGTTCGAATGGAGTGGAATGCTTTGGAATGGAACGCTATGTTGTGGAACGGAATGTAATGTTTTGGAATGGAATGGAATGTTGAGCATAGGAACAGAGTGTAGGGACAGGAATGGAAGTTAAAGGAATGGATTGGAATTTGGTGGTTTGTAATGGAATCTTATGCAATAGAATGAAATACAGTATTGGAAATACAATAGAATGTTGTATATACGATTCGAATTTTGTGGTATGAAGTAGAATGTTGCTTCATAGAAGTGAATGTTAATGAATGCAATGGAATATTATGTAACAGATAGAGCATGTCTTGGAAAGGAATCCAGTGTTATGGAACAGAATGGAATGCTGTGGAATGCAGTCTCATGTTGTGACAAGGAATAGAACTTTGGGGAAAGGAATGGAATTTTAAAGAATGCAATGGAATTTTGTGGGTTGGATGGGAATCTTTTGCAATGGAATGAGATACAATGTTTGCAATTGAATGGGATGTTGTGTAATGGGATGAATTCTAAGCAATGAAGTGGAAGGTTAATTAATAGAGAAGAATTTTAATGAATGGAATGGAATGTTATGTAACAGAATGGCAATAATGTGTTGGAATGGAATCGAATGTTAATGAATGTAATGGAATGTTGTGGAATGGAAAGATTTGAAATGCAATGGAAAGTAGTGGAAAGTAATAGAATGTTGGGAAAGGAATGGAATTGAATGTTGTCGAATGCAATGGAATGTTGTTGAAAGAATAGAATGTTGGAGGAAGGAATGGAGTTTAAGTATGGATTGGAATTTTGTGGATTGGAATGGAAACGTATGCAACGGAATGAATTAGAATGAATTGGAACGGAATGTTGTGTAATCAAATGGAAAGTTATGCTATGAAGGGGAATTTTGATTAATAGAACCGAATTTTAATGAATGGAATCGAAAGTTTTGTAGCAGAACGGGAATAATGTGTTGAGAATGAATTGTAGGTAATGGAATGGAATGGAATGGAATGTTGTGGAATTGAATGGAATGTTTGAAAGGAATGGAATGGAATTTTTTGGATCGGAATGGAATCTTATGCAACAGAATGAAAGAGAATGAATTGGAAAGAATGTTGCATAATCGAATGGAATGTTATGCTATGAATTGGAATGTTCATTAAGGGCAAAATTTTAATGAATGGATTGGAATGTTGTGCAACAGAATGGGAATAATGTGTTGGAATGGAATGGAATGTTATGGAATGGAATTGAATATTTTGGAATGCAATTTAGAGCTTTGGAATGGAACGAAGCGCTGTGGAATGCAATGGATTGTTGGGGAACGGAATGAAATGTTAAAGAATGGAATGGTATTTTGTGGATTGGAAGGAGTCTTATGCAATAGAATGAAATGGACTGAATGAAATTGAATAGAACGTTGTGTATTCGTATGGAATGTTATGGTATGAAGGGGAATGTTTATTAATAGAAAAGAATTTTAATGAATGATATTGATTGTTTTGTAACTGAATAGGAATTATGTGCTGCATTGGAATGGAATGTTATGGAATGGCACGGTATGTGGTGGAATTCAACTGAATATTATGGAATGGAGTAGAATGCTGTGGATTCCAATGGAACGTTGTGGAAAGGAATAGAATATAGGGGAAAGCAGTGGAATGTTACGGAATGGAACTGAATTTTGTTGATTGGAATGGAATATTACGGAATAGGATGAAATAGAATGTTTGAAATGGACTGGAATGTTGTATAAAAGAATGGAATGTTATGGTATGAAGTGGAATATCATGTAGTAGAACCGAATTTTAATGAGAGGAATGGAACATTGTGTAACAGAATGGGAATAATGTGTTGGAATGCACTGAATATTATGGAATGGAATCAAAGGTTCTGGAATGGAATGGAATTCGGTGTAATGCAATGAAATGTTGTGGAAAAGAATAGAATGTTGAGGCAACATATGAAACGTTAAGGAATGAAGTGGATTCGTGTGGACTGGCATAGAACGTTAGGCAATAGAATGAACTAGAATGTTTTAAGTGGAATGGAATATTGTGTAATGGAATTGAACGCTATGGTATGAAGTGGAATGTTGATTAATGGAACCGAATTTTGAAGAATGGAATGGAATGTTATGTAATAATCGGAATAAGGTGTTTGAATGGAGTCAAATGTAATGGAATAGAATGTTATGTTGTGGAATGGAATGGAATGCTGTGGAATATAATGGAATGTTGTGGAAAGAAATAGACTGCTGGGAAAGGAATGGAAGTTAAAGGAATGGAATGGAATTTTGTGGGTTGGAATGGATTTTTATGGAATGGAATGAAATAGAATGTTTGAAATGGACTGCAATGTTGTATAATCGAATGGAATATTATGGTATGAAGTGCAATCTTGATGAATAGAACAGAATTTTGAAGAATGGAATGGAATGCTTTGTAAAAGATTGGGAAAAATTTGTTTTAATGGAATTGAATGGAATGGAAAGAATGGAATGCTTTGCAATGGAATAGAACGTTGTGTAATTGAACGGAATGTTGCCGAATGGAATGGAATGTTGTGGAATGCAATGGAATGTGGTGGAAAAAGTAAAACGTAAGGGAAAGCAATGGGAGGCTAAGGGGTGGAATGGAATTTCGTGGATTGGAATGGAATCTTATGCAGTAGAATGAAATACAGTAATTGAAATACAATACAATGTAGTAAATTCGATTGGAATTTTGTGGTATGAAGTAGAATGTTGCTTAATAGAAGTGAATTTTAATGAATGCAATGGAACATTATTTAACAGTCAAAATAATGTTTTTGAAGGGACTTGAAATTTATGGAATGGAATGCAGTGCTGTATAATGCAGTGTCATGTTGTGGAATGGAATAGAACGTTGGGGAAACGAATGGAATTTTAAGGAATGAAATTTAATTTTGGGCTTGATTGGAATATTATGTAACAGAATGAGATACAATGTTTGCAGTTGAATGGGATGTTGTGTAATCGAATGAATGCTATGCTATGAAGTGGAATGTTGATGAATAGAAAAGAATTTCAGTGAATGGAATTTAAGGTTAGGTAACAAAACGGCAATAATTTGTTGGAATGGGATCAAATGTTATGGAATGTAATGGAGTGTTTTGGAATTGAATAGAATGTTATGCAATGGAATGGAAAGATGTCAAATGCAATGGAAAGTAGTGGAAAGTAATAGAATGTTGGGGAAAGGAATGGAATTGAATGGGGTCGAAGGCAAATTAATGTTGTTAAAAGGAATAGAAGGTTGGAGAAATGAATGGAGGTTAAGTATGGAATGAAATTTTGTGGATTAGAATGGAATCTTATGCAACAGAATGAAATAGAATGAATTGGAAAGGAATGTTGTGTAATCGAATGGAATGTTATGCTATGAAGGGGAATTTTGATTAATAGAACCGTATTGGAATGAATGGTCTCGAATGTTTTTTAGCAGAATGGGAATAATGTGTAGCGAATGAATTGTATGGAATGGAATGGAATGTTGTGGAATTGAATGGAATGTTGGGAAAGGAATGGAATGGAATTTTTTGGATTGGAAAGGAACTTATGCAACAGAATGAAATAGAATGAAACGGAAAGGAATGTTGCGTAATCGAATGGAATGTTATGCTGTGAAGTGGAATGTTCGTTAAGAGGACAAAATTTTAATGAATGGAATGGAATGTTTGCAACAGAATTGTAATAATGTGTTGGAATGAAATCGAATGTTATGGAATGGAATGGAACGCTTTGGAATGCAAAGGAATGTTGCAGATAGGAATAGAATGTTGCTGAAAGGAATGAAATATTCAGGAATGCAATTGAATTATTTGAATTGGAATGGAATCTCATGCAATAGAATAAAATAGAATGTTGAAATGGAATGCAATGTTGTGCAATCAAAGGGACTGTTATGGTACGAAGTGGAATGTAGATTAATAGAACCAAATAAAAATGAATGGAATGGAATATTAGGTTACAGAAAGGGAATAATGTGTTTCAATGGAAACAAATGTTGTGGAATGGAATTGAATGTTGGGGAATTGCATGGAAAGGTAAGAATGGAATGGAATGCTATTGAATTCAATGGAATGTTGTGGAAAAGAATAGAACATTTCTGAACTGAATGGAAGTTTAAGGAATAGAATGGAATTTTGTAGATTGGAATGGAATCCTATGCAATTGAATGAAAAAGAGTGTTTGAAATGGAATGGAATGTTGTGTAATTGAATGTAATATTATGGGATAGAGTGGAATGTTGATTAATAAAAGGGAATTTTAATGAATGGAATGGAATGTTGAGTAACAGAAGAGAATAATGTGTTGGCATGGAATTGCATGTTATGGAATGGAATGGAATGTAGTTGAATTGAGTATAATGTTACGGAAGGGAATGGAATGCTGTGAAATGCAACGGAATGTTGTGGAAGGTAATAGAATGTTGGGGAAAGGACTGGAAGTTTAAGGAATGGAATGGAATTTTGTGGATTGGAATGGAATCTATGCAACAAAATGAAATAGATTGAATTATAAAGGAATGTTGCATAATCGAAAGGAATGTGATGCTATGAAGTGGAATGTTCATGAAGAGGACAAACTTTTAATGAATAAAATGGAACGTTATGCAGCGAACAGGAATAATGTGTTGGAATGGAGTCATATGTTTTGGAATGGAATGGAATGTTTCGGAATGCAATGGAAAGTTATGCAATGGAACGGAATGTTGTGGAATGCAATGGAATATTGCGGAAAAAAATGAAATGTTAAGGAATGGAATGGAATTTTGTGGATTGGAATGGAATCTTATGAAGTAGAATGAAATAGACTGAATGAAATTGAATAGAACGTTGTGTATTCAAAGAAAATGTTATTGTATGAAGGGGAATGTTGATCAATAGAACAGAATTTTAATTAATGGTATTGACTGTTTTGTAACTGAATAGGTATAACGTGTTGCAACGGAATGAATGTTATGGAATGGAACAGAATGTAGTGGAATTGAATGGAATATTATGGATTGGAATACAATTCTGTGCATTGCAATGGAATGTTGTTTAAAGGAATCGAGTGTAGGGGAAAGGAATCGAAGGTTAAGGAATAGAATGGAATTTTGTAGATTGGAATGCAATCTTATGAAATAGAATGAAATAAAATAATTGAAATGGAATGGAATGTTGTGTAATCAAATGGAATGCTGTTGTTTGAAGGGGATTGTTGATTAGTAGAAGAGAAGTTTAATGAATGAAATTGAATGTTAGGTTACAGAACGGGAATAATGTTTTTGGCTGGAAACAAATGTTACGGAATATAATCGAATGTTGTGGAATTGAATGGAACTTTAAGGAATGTAATGGAATGCATTGGAATGTAGTGGAAAGGAATAGAGCATTGGGGAAAGGAATGGAAGTTTCAGGAGTGGAATGGAACTTTGTGGATTGCAATTGAATAGTATGCAGTAGAAGGAAAAAGAGTGTTTCAAATGGAATTCAATGTTGTGTAAAGGAATGGAATGTTATGGTATGAAATGCAATGTTAATTAATAGACCCGAATTGTTAAGAATGGAATGGACTTTTACGTAATAATCAGACTAATGTGTTCGAATGGAGTCGAATGTTATGGAATGGAATGCTATACTGTTGAATGGAATGCTTTGGAATGTAATAGAATGTTGTAAAAAGAAATAGTGTGTTGGGAAAGGAATGGAAGTTAAAAAAATGGAATGTAATTTTGTGTATTGGAATGGAATCTAATTGAATGTAACGAAATAGAATGTTTTAAATGGACTGGAAATTTGTGTAATCGAATGGAATGTTATGGTATGAAGTGCAATGTTGATTAATAGAACCGAATTTTGAAGAACGGTATGGAATATTTTGTAAAAGAATGGGAATAATGTGTTGGAATTGAATCGAATGGAATGGAAAGAATGGAATGCAATGCAAAGTTATGGAATGGAATGGAATGCTTTGGAATGCAATGGAATGTTGCAGAATCTAATAGAATGTTATGGAATAATGTATTTGAATGGGATCGAATGTAATGGAATGAGATGGTTTGTTTTCGAATGCAATGGAAAGTTATGGAATGGAATGGAATGCTGTTTAATGCAATGTAATGCTGCAGTAAGGAATAGAATGTTATGGGATTATGTGGAATGTTATGGAATGGAATGCAATGCTGTGGGTTTGAATGGAATGTTGGGGAACAGTTACAGAATGGAATGGAATTTTGTCGATTGGAATGGAATCTTATGCAGTAGAATGAAATAGAATGTTTGAAATGGAATGGGATGCTGGGAAATGGAATGGAATATTTTGGTATGAATTGGAAGGTTGATTAATAGAACTGAATATTAAAGAATGGAATGGAATGTTAGGTGAAAGATCGGGAATAATGTGTTTGAATGGAATCAAAAGCTGTGAAATTGAATGGAATGTGTTGGAATAGAATGCAATGTTATGGAATGGAATAGAATGCTGTGGAATACAATAAAATGTTGCGGAAATGAAAGGATGGTTAAGGAATTAAATGGAATTTTGTGTATTGGAATGCAACCTTATGCAATAGAATGAAAGGGAATATTTCAAATGGAATGGAATGTTATGTAATCAAATGAAATGTTATGGTATGAAGGTGAACGTTGATTAATAGGACAGAATTTTAATGAATGGAATGTAATGTTATGTAACAGAACGGGGATAATATGATGAATGGGATCAAATGTTACCGAATTTAATGGAATGTTGTGGAACTGAATGGAATATTATGGAATGGAAGGCAATGCGGTGTAAATCAATGGGATGTTGTGGAAAGGATTAGAATGATTGGGAAGGAATTGAATGGAATGCTGTGGAATGCAATAGAATGATGTAGGAAGGAATAGAATTTTGGGGGATGGAATGGAATGTTAAGGAATGAAATGGAATTTTTGGATTGGAATGGAATCTTATGCAACAGAATGGATTACAATGAATTGGAAATGAATGTTGTGTAATCGAAAGGATTGTTATGCTATGAAGGGGAATGTTGATTAATAGAAGAGAATTTTAATGAATGGTATTGAATGTTTGTAACAGAATGTGAATAATCTGTTGGAATGCAGTCGAACGTTATGGAATTGAATGGAATGCTGTGGAATGGAATGGAAAGCTGTGGTAAGGAATTGAGTGTTGGGAAAGGAATGGAAGATAGTGGAATGGAATGGAATTTTGTGGACTGGAATGGAATATCGTGGAATGGAATGAAATAGAATGTTTCAAATGGACAGGAATATTGTATAATTGAATTGAATGTTACGGTATGAAGTGCAATGTTGATTAATAGAAACGAATTTTGAAGAATGGTATGGAATGTTTTGTAAAATAATTGGAAATTTGTGTTGGAATGGAATCAAGTGAAATGGAAAGGAATGGAATGTTTTGGAATGGAATGGAATGTTGTGGAATTGAGTGCAATGTAACGGAATGGAATGGAATGCTGTGGAATGCAATGGAATGTTCTGGAAAGGAATAGAATGTTTGGGAAAGCAATGTAAGTTTAAGGAATGGAATGGAATTTCGTGGATTGGAATGGAATCTGATGCAATAGAATGAAATGTAGTATTTGAGATAGAACAGAATGTTGTATATTAGATTGGAATGTTATGGTATGAAGTGGAATGTTGTGGAATTGAATGGAATGTTGTTGACAGGAATGGAATGCTGTGGAATGCAGTAGAATAGTGTGGAAAGAAATAGAAAACTGGGGAAAGGAACAGACGTTGAAGGCATGGAAAGGAGTTTTGTGGATTAGGAGGGAATCTAATGGAACGGAATGAGATTCAATGTTTGCAATTGAAAGGGATGTTGTGTAATCAAATGGAATGTTATGGTATGAAGTGGAATGCACAATAGAACCGAATTTCGAAAAATGGAATGGAATGTAAGGTAACAGTATGGGAATAATGTGTTTGAATGGAATCAATATTATACAATGGAATTGCCGGTGGTGGAATTCAATGGAACGTTAAGGAATGGAATTGAATGTTGTTTAATGCAGTGGCATGTTGTGGAAATGAATAGAACTTTAAGGAAAGGTATGGAAGATTAAGGAATTGAACGGAATTTTGTGGGTTGGATTGTCATCCTAAGCAATGGAATGAGATACAATGTTTGCAATTGAATGGGATGTTCTGTAATCAAATTAATGCTATGCTATGAAGTGGAATGTTGATTTATAGAAAGAATTTTAATGAATGGAATGGAATGTTAGGTAACAGAACCGGAATAATGTGTTGGAGTGTTATCGAATGTTATGGAATGTAATGGAATGTTGTGGAATTGAATTGAATGTTATGGAATAGAATGGAATGATGTAGAATGCAATGGAATGTAGTGGAAAGGAATAGAACATAATGTTGGGGAAAGGAATGGAATGGAATGCTGTGGAATGCACTGGCATGTTGTGGAATGTAATAGAACGTTGGGGAAAGGAATGGGATGTTAAGGAATGGAATGGAATTTTGTGGATTGGAATGGAATCCTGTGCAATAGAACAAAATAGAGTGGTTGAAAATGGAATGGTGTTCTGTGTAATCGAATGGAATTTTATGATATGAATTGCAAGGTTAATAGAACAAATTTTACTGAATCAAGGGAATATTATGTAATAGTAGGCGCATAATGTCTTGGAATGGAATTGAATGTTAAGGAATGGAATGGAATGTAGGGGAATGGAATAGACTGTTGGAGAAAGGAACTGAAGGTTAAGGAAAGGAATTGGAATACTGTCGACTGGAATGGAAACTTATGCAACATAATGAAGTAGAATGTTTGAAATGGAATGGAATGTTGTTTAATCGAATAGAATGTTATGGTATGAAGTTGAATGTAGATTAATAGAATCGAATTTTAATGAATGGAATGGAATGTTATGTAACAGAAAGGGAATAATGTGTTCGAATGCAATGGAATGTTAAGGAATGTAGTGCAATGTTGTGGAATTGAATGGAATGTGAAGGAATGGAATGGATGCTGTGAATGTAGTGTAAAGAATGTAGTGTAAAGGAATAGAATGTTGGGAAAGGAATGGACCTTTAAGGAATGGAATGGAATTTTTTGAATAGGAATGGAATCTCATGGATTGGAATGAAATAGAATGTTTTAAATGGACTGGAATGTTGTATAATCGAATGGAATGTTATGAAAGAAGTGCAATGTTGATTAATGTACTGAATTTTAATGAATGGGATGGAATGTTCTCTAACAGAACGGGAATAATGTTTTGGAATGGAATCAAACGTTATGGAATCAAATGGAATGTTTTTGAATTGAATGTAATGATGTGGAATACAATGGAATGTAGTGGAAAGGATTAGAATGTTAGGGAAAGCGATGGGATATTAAATAATTAAATGGAATTTTTGGATTAGAATGGAATCTTATGCAAAAGAATGAAATAGAATAAAGTTAGAAAGGAATGTGTAATCGAATGGGCTGTTATGTATGAAGTGGAATGTTGATTAACAGGACCAAATTTTAATGAACGGAATGGAATTTTATGCAGCAGAATGGGAATAATATGTTTGAATGGAATCAAATGTAATGGAACGGGATGTAATAGTTTGGAATGCAATGGAAAGTTATGGAATGGAATGGAATACTGTGGAATGCAACGGAATGTTGCAGAAATGATTAGAAAATTATGGGATGTGTGGAATGTTACGGAAAGGAATGCATTGCTGTGGATTTGAATGGAATGTTACGGAAAGGTTACTAAATGGAATGGAATTTTGTGGATTGGAATGGAATCTTATGCAGTAGAATGAGATAGAATATTTGAAATGGAATGCGATGCTGTGAAATGGAATGGAATGTTATGGTATGAGGTGGAATGTTGATTAATAGAAGTAAATATTAAAGAATGGAATGGAATGTTAGATGAAAGAATGGGAATAATGTGTTTGAGTGGAATCGAAAGTTATGGTATGGAATGGAATGTGGTGGAATTAAATTGAATGTTATGGAATGGAATGGAATGATGTGGATACAAAGGAATGCAGTGGAAAGAAAAAGAATGTTAGGGAAAGGAATGGAAGGTTAAGGAATGGAATGGAATTTTGTGGATTTGAATGCAATCTTGTGCATAGAATGAAATAGAATGTTTTAAATGGAATGGAATGTTGTGTAATTGAATGGAATGTTATGGTATGAAGGTGAATGTTGATTAGTGGAACAGAATATTAATGAATGGAATGTAACGTTATGTAACAGAATGAGAATAATATGATGAATGGAATCAAATGTTATGGAATGTAATAGAATGATGTGGAAATGAATGGAATGTCATGGAATAGAAAGGACTGCAGTGTAAAACAATTGAATGTTGTGGAAAGGAATAGAATGTTGGGGAAGGAATGAAATGGAATGCAGTGGAATGCAATGGAATGTGTGTAATGGAATAGAATGTTGTGGAAAAGAAAGGAAGTTTAAGGAATGATGTGTAATTTGTGAACTGCAATGGAATGCTATGCAACAGAATGAAATAGAATGTTTAAAATGTAAAGGAATGTTGTGAAAAGGAATGAATGTTATGGTATGAAGTGGAAGTTGAATTAATATAAATGAATTTTTAATGGAATGGAATGTTAGGTTAAAATACGGGAACGTGTTGGTATGGAATCGAATGATATGGAATGTGATTGTTGTCTAATGTTATGTAATGGAATGGAATGATGTGGAATGCAATGGAAAGTAGAGGAAAGGAACAGAATTTTGGGGAAGTAATTAAATGGAATGCTGTCTAATGCAATTGATTGTTGTGGAAAAGAATAGAATGTTGGGAAAGAAATGGAAGTTTAAGGAATGGAATGGAATTTTGTGGATTGGAATGTAATCTTATGCAACAGAATGAAATAGAGAGAATTGGAAAGGAATGTTGTGTAAAAGATTGGAATGTTATGCTATGAAGTGGAATGTTCATTCATAGGACAAAATTTTAATGAATGGAATAGAATGTTAAGTTACAAAACGGGAATAATGTGTTTGAATGGAATCAAATGATCAGGAATGGAATGGAATGTTGTGGAAATGAATGGAATGTTAAGGAATGGAATGGAATGCAAAGGAATGCAAAGGAATGTTGTGGAAAGGAATAGAACGTTGGGGAAAGGAATGGAAGTTTAAGAAATTGAATAGAATTTTGTGGCTGGGAATGGAATCTTACAAAAGAAAATAAATTGAATGAATTGGAAAGGAATGTTGTGAAATCGAATGGAATGTTATGCTAGGAAGGGGAATGTTGATTAATAGAACTGAATTTAAATGAAAGTTATTGAATGTATTGTAACAGAATTGGAATAAATTGTTTGAATGGAATCGAATGTTATCGAATGGAATGGAATGCTGTGAAATGCAATGGAATGTAGTGGAAAGGAATAGAACATTGGGGAAAGACATGGAAGGTCAAGAATAGAATGGAATTTTGTGGATTGGAATGGAATTCTATGCAATAGAACGGAATACAATATTTGAAATGGAATGGTGCTCAATGTAATCGAATGGAATTTTATGGTATGAATTGGAATGTTAATTAATAGAACCAAATTTTACAGAATCAAGGAATGTTATGTAACAGAACGGGAATAATGTGTTGGAATGGATTCGAATGTTAAGGAATGGAACTGAACGTTGTGCAATTGAATGATATGCTGTGGAAAGGAATTGAATGTTGAGGAATGGAATATAATATTTGGGAAAGGAATGGAAGGTTAGGGAATGAAATGGAATTTTGAGGTTTAGAATGAAATCTTATGCAATAGAATGAAATAGAATAATTGAAATGAAATGGAATGCGGTGCAATCGAATGGAATGTTATCGGACAACGTGGAATGTAGAGTAGTAGAACCGAATTTTAATGAATGTAATGGAAAATTATGTAACAGAATGGGAATAATGTGTTGGAAATGATTTGAATTTTATGGAATGAAATGGAATGTTGTGGAATTGAATGGAAAGTTATGGAATGGAATGGAATTTGGGGGATTGCAATGGAATGTTGTTTAAAGGAATATAATGGTGAGGAAAAAATGGAAGGTTAAGGAATGATATGGAAATTTGTGGACTGGAATTGAATGTTATGCAATAGAATGAAATAGAATGTTTTAAGTGGAAAGGAATGTTGTGTTATGGAATTGAACGCTATGGTATGAAGTAGAATGTGAATTAATGGAACCGAATTTGAAGGAATGGAATGGAACGTAAGGTAACAGAACGGGAATAATATTTTGGAATGCAATTGAATGTTATGGAATCAAATGAAATGTTGTGGAATTGAATGGAATTATGTGGAATGCAATGCAATGTACTGGAAAGGACTAGAATGTTAGGGAAAGCAATGGAGGTAAAACAATGGAATGTAATTTTTTGGATTGGAATGGAATCTTATGCAAAAGAATGAAATAGAATACATTGGAAAGAAATGTTATGTTATCGAATGGAATGTTATATATGTAGTGGAATGTGGATTAATAGGACCAAATTTTAATGAATGGAATAGAATTTTATGCAACAGAACGTGAATAATGTGTTTGAATGGAATTGAATATAGTGGAAACGGATGGAATGTTTTGGAATGCAATCGAAAGTTACAGAATGGAATGGAATGCTGTGGAATGCAATGGAATGTTGTTTAAAAAATATAATGTTGAATAAAGGAATGGAAAGTCAAGGAATGAAATGGAATTTTGTGGACTGGAATGGAATGTTATGCAATAGAATGAAATAGAATGTTTTAAGTGGAATGGAATGTTGTGTAATGGAATTGAACACTATGGTATGTAGTGGAATGTTGATTAATGGAACCGAATTTTGAAGAATGGAATTGAATGCTCGGTAACAGAAGGGGAATAATGTTTTGGAATGGAATCGAATGTTATATAATCAAAGGGAATGTTGTGGAATTGAATGGAATGATATGTAATGCAATGGAATGTAGTGGAAAGGAATAGAATGTTAGGGAATGCAATGGGAGATTAAATAATGGAATGGAATTTTTTAGATTGGAATGGAATCTTATGCAAAAGAATTAAATAGAATAAATTGGAAAGGAATATTGTGTAATCAAATGGAATGTTATGTATGAAGTGGAATGTTGACTAATAGAACCAAATATTAATGAATTGAATGGAATTTTATGCAACAGAACGGGAATATTGTGTTTGAATGGGATCGAATGGAATGGAATGGGATGGAATATTTCGGAATGCAAAGGAAAGTTATGGAATGGAACGGAATGCTGTGGAATGCAATGGAATGTTGCAGAAAGGAATAGAATGTAATGGAATAAAGTGGAATGCTATTGAATGGAATGCAATGCTGTGGATTTGAATGGAATGTTGGGGAAATATTAAGGGATGGAATGGAATTTTGTGGATTGAAATGGAATCTTATGCAGTAGAATGAAATAGAATGCTTGAAATGGAATGGAATATTATGGTATGAAGTGGAATGTTGATTAATAGAACTGAATATTAAAGAATGGAACAGAATGTTAGGTGAAAGAACGGGAATAATGTGTTTAAATGGAATCGAAAGTTATGGAATGGAATGGAATGTGTTGAATTGAATGCAATGTTATGGAATGGAATAGAATGCTGTGGAATGCAATGGAATGTTGTGGAAAGGAATACAATATTGGGGAAAGGAATGCAAGGTTAAGGAAGGGAATTACATTTTGTGGGTTGGATTGGAATCTATGAAATCGAATGAGATACAATGTTTGCAATTGAATGGGATTTTGTGTAATCGAATGAATGCTATGCTATGAAGTGGAATGTTGATTAATAGAAAGAATTTTAACGAATGGAATGGAATGTTAGGTAACGGAACGGGAATAATGTGTTGGAGTGGAATTGAATGTTATGGAATGTAATGGAATGTTGTGGAATTGAATTGATTGTTATGGAATAGAATGGAATGATGTAGAATGCAATGGAATGTAGTGGAAAGGAATAGAATGGAATGCTGTGGAATGTACAGGCATGTGGTGGAAAGTAATAGAACGTTGGGAAAGGAATGGGATGTTAAGGAATGGAATGGAATTTTGCGGATTGGAATGGAATCCTGTGCAATAGAACTAAATAGAGTGGTTGAAATGGAATGGTGTTCTGTGTATTCGAATGGAATATTATGATATGAATTGGGATGTTATGAGATCAAATTTTACTGAATCAAGGAAATGTTATGTAATAGTAGGGGAATAATGTCTTGGAATGATATTGAATGTTAAGGAATGGAATGGAATGTTGGGGAAAGGAATAGAATGATGGAGAAAGGAATTGAAGGTTAAGGAAAGGAATTGGAATTTTGTGGACTGGAATAGAAACTTGTGCAACATAATGAAGTAGAATGATTGAAATGGAATGGAATGTTGTTTAATCGAATAGAATGTTATGGTATTAAGTTGAATGAAGATTAATAGAATCGAATTTTAATGAATGGAATGGAATGTTATGTAACAGAAAGGATATAATGTGTTCGAATGCAATGGAATGTTATGGAATGTAGTGCAATGTTGTGGAACTGAATGGAATGTCAAGGAATGGAATGGATGCTGTGGAATGCAATGGAATGTAGTGTAAAGAATAGAGTGTAGGGAAAGGAATGGACTTTAAAGAATGGAATGGAATTTTGTGAATAGGAACCAAATCTTATGGCATGGAATGAAATAGAATGTTTCAAATGGACTGGAATGTTGTATAACCGAATGGAATGTTATGTATGAAGTGCAATGTTGATTAATTTACTGAATTTTAAAGAACGGGATGCAAATCCCTCTAACAGAATGGGAATAATGTGTTGGAATGTAATCGAATATAATGAAATGAGATGGAATGTTTGGAATGCAATGGAAAGTTATGGAATGGAATGGAATGCAGTGGAATGCAACGGAATGTTGTTTAAAAGAATATAATGTTGAATAAAGGAATGGAAAGTTAAGGAATGAAATGGAAATTTGCGGACTGGAATGGAATGTTATGCGATAGAAAGTTTTAAGTGGAATGGAATGTTGTGTAATGGGATTGAACGCTATAGTATGTAGTGGAATGTTGATTAATGGAACCGAATTTTGAAGAATGGAATGGAATGTTAGGTAACACAATGGGAATAAGGTTTTGGAATGGAGTCGAATGTTATGGAATCAAATGGAATGTTGTGGAATTGAATGGAATGTTATGGAATGGAAAGATTTGAAATGCAATGGAAAGTAGTGGAAAGTAATAGAATGTTGGGGAAAGGAATGGAATTGAATGCTGTCGAAGGCAAAGGAATGTTGTTAAAAGGAATAGAACGTTGGAGAAATGAATGGAGGTTAAGTATGGAATGAAATTTTGTGGATTAGAATGGAATCTTATGCAACAGAATGAAAAAGACTGAATTGGAAAGGAATGTTGTGTAATCGAATGGAAAGTTATGCTATGAAGGGGAATTTTGATTAACAGAACCAAATTTGAATGAATATTCTCGAATGTTTTGTAGCAGAATGGGAATAATGTGTTGGGATTGAATTGTATGGAATGGAATGGGATATTGTGAAATTGAATGCAATGTTGTGAAAGGAATGAAATGGAATTTTTTGGATTGAAATGGAACTTATGCAACAGAATGAAATAGAATGAAATGGAAAGGAATGTTGTGTAATCGAATGGAATGTTATGCTGTGAAGTGGAATGTTCGTTAAGAGGACAAAATTTTAATGAATGGAATGGAATGTTTGCAACAGAATTGTAATAATGTGTTGGAATGAAATCGAATGTTCTGGAATGGAATGAAACACTTTGGAATGCAATGGAATGTTGCAGATAGGAATAGAATATTGCTGAAAGGAATGAAATATTCAGGAATGCAATTGAATTATTTGAATTGGAATGGAATCTCATGCAATAGAATAAAATAGAATGTTTGAAATGGAAAGGAATGTTGTGTAATCAAAGGGATTGTTATGGTACGAAGTGGAATGTAGATTAATAGAACCAAATTAAAATGAATGGAATGGAATATTAGGTTACAGAAAGGGAATAATGTGTTTCAATGGAAACAAATGTTATGGAATGGAATTGAATGTTGGGGAATTGCATGGAAAGGCAAGGAATGGAATGGAATGCTACTGAATTCAATGGAATGTTGTGGAAAGGAATAGAATATTTCTGAACAGAATGGAGGTTAAGGAATATAATGGAATTTTGTAGATTGGAAAGGAATCCTATGCAACAGAATGAAAAAGAGTGTTTGAAATGGAATGGAATGTTCTGTAATTGAATGTAATTTTATGGGATAGAGTGCAATGTTGATTAATAGAAGAGAATTTTAATGAATGGAATGGAAAGTTGAGTAACAGAACGAGAATAATGTGTTGGCATGGAATTGAATGATATGGAATGGAATGGAATGTAGTGGAATTGAATAGAATGTTATGGAAAGGAATGGAATATTGTGAAATGCAACGGAATGTTGTGGAAAGTAATAGAACGTTGTGGAAAGGCATGGAGGGGGAAGGAATGGAATGGAATTTTGTGGATTGGAATGGATGCTATACAACAGAATGAAATAGTATGTTTTAAATGGAATGGAATCTTTTGTAATGCAATGGATTGTTATGGTATGAAGTGGAATGTTGATTAATAGACCCGAATTGTGAAGAATGGAATGGAATGTTAGGTAATTATCAGAAAAACGTGTTCAAATGGAGTGGAATGTTTTGGAATGGAATGCTATGTTGTGGAATGGAATGGAATGCTTTGGAATGGAATGGAATATTGAGGGTAGGAATAGAGTGTTGGAACAGGAATGGAAGTTAAAGGAATGGATTGGAATTTGGTGAATTGTAATGGAATCTTATGCAATAGAATGAAATACAGTATTGGAAATACAATAGAATGTTGTATATACGATTCTTATTTTGTGGTATGAAGTAGAATGTTGCTTCATAGAAGTGAATTTTAATGAATGCAATGGAATATTATGTAACAGATCGAGCATGTTTTTGAAAGGAATCCAATGTTATGGAACAGAATGGAATGCTGTGGAATGCAGTCTCATGCTGTGAAAAGGAATAGAACTTTGGGGAAAGGAATGGAATTTTAAGGAATGCAATGGAATTTTGTGGGTTGGATGGGAATCTTATGCAATGTAATGAGATACAATGTTTGCAATTGAATGGAATGTTGTGTAATCGAATGAATTCTATGCTATGAATTGGAAGTTTAATTAACAGAGAAGAATTTAATGAATGGAATGGAATGTTATGTAACAGAACAGCAATAATGTGTTGGAATGGAATCGAATGTAATGGAATGTTGTGGAATTGAATGGAATGTTATGGAATGGAAAGAATTGAAATGCAATGGAAAGTAGTGGAAAGTAATAGAATGTTGGGGAAAGGAATGGAATTGAATGCTGTCGAAGGCAAAGGAATGTTGTTAAAAGGAATAGAACGTTGGAGAAATGAATGGAGGTTAAGTATGGAATGAAATTTTGTGGATTAGAATTGAATCTAATGCAACAGAATGAAATAGAATGAATTGGAAAGGAATGTTGTGTAATCGAATGGAATGTTATGCAATGAAGGGGAATTTTGATTAATAGAACTGTATTTGAATGAATGGTCTCGAATGTTTTGTAGCAGAATGGGAATAATGTTTTGGGAATGAATTGTATGGAATGGAATGGAATGTTGTGGATTTGAATGGAATGTTGGGAAAGGAATGGAATGGAATTTTATGGATTGGAATTGAACTTATGCAACAGAATGAAATAGAATGAAATGGAAAGGAATGTTGCATAATCGAATGGAATGTTACGCTGTGAAGTGGAGTGTTCGTTAAGAGGACAAAATTTTAATGAATGGAATGGAATGTTTGCAACAGAATTGCAATAATGTGTTGGAATGAAATCGAATTTTATGGAATGGAATGGAATGTAGTGGAATTGAATAGAATGTTATGGAAAGGAATGGAATGCTGTGAAATGCAAGGGAATGTTGTGGAAAGTAATACAACGTTGGGGAAAGGCATGGAGGGGGAAGGAATGGAATGAAATTTTGTGGATTGGAATGGATGCTATGCAAGAGAATGAAATAGAATGTTTTAAATGGAATGGAATCTTTTGTAATAGAATGGAATGTTATGGTATGAAGTGGAATGTTGATTAATAGACCCGAATTGTGAAGAATAGAATGGAATGATAGCTAATTATCAGAATAACGTGTTCAAAAGGAGTGGAATGTATTGGAATGGAAAGCTATGTTGTGGAATGGAGCGGAATGCTTTGGAAAGGAATGGAATGTTGAGGGTTGGAATAGAGTGTTGGGAAAGGAATGGAAGTTAAAGAAATGGATAGGAATTTGGTGGATTGTAATGGAATCTTATGCAATAGAATGAAATACACTATGGGAAATACAATAGAATGTTGTATATACGAGTCGATTTTTGTGGTATGAAGTAGAATGTTGCTTCATAGAAGTGAATTTTAATGAATACAATGGAACATTATGTAACAGATAGAGAATGTTTTTGAAAGGAATCCAATGTTATGGAACAAAATGGAATGCTGTGGAATGCAGTGTCATGTTGTGAAAAGGAATAGAACTTTGGGGCAAGGAATGGAATTTTAAAGAATGCAACGGAATTTTGTGGGTTGGATGGGATTCTTGTGTAATGGAATGCGATACCATGTTTGCAATTTAGTGGGATGATATGTAATCGAATGATTTCTGTGCTATGAAGTGAAAGGTTAATTAATAGAGAAGAATTTTAATGAATGGAATGGAATGTTATGTAACAGAACGGAAATAATGTGTTGGAATGGAATCGAATGTTATCGAATGTAAAGGAATGTTGTGGAATTGAAAGGAATGTTATGGAATAGAAAGATTTGAAACGCAATGGAAAGTACTGGAAAGTAAAAGAATGTTACGGTGAGGAATGGAATTGAATGCTTTTGAAGGCAAGGAATGTTGTTAAAATAATAGAAAGATGGAGAAATGAATGGAGGTTAAGTATGGAAGGAAATTTTGTGAATTAGAATGGAATCTTATGCCACAGAATGAAATAAAATGAATTGGAAGGGAATGTTGTGTAATCGAATGGAAAGTTATGCTATGAAGGGGAATTTTGATTAATGGAACCGAATTTTAATGAATGGAATCGAATGTTTTCTAGCAGAACGGGAATAATGTGTTGGGAATGAATTGTATGTAATGGAATGGAATGGAATGCTGTGGAATTGAATGGAATGTTTGAAAGGAATGGAAGTTTAAGGAATGGAATGGAATTTTTTGGATTGGAATGGAATCTTATGCAACAGAATGAAAGAGAATGAATTGGAAAGAATGTTGCATAATCGAATGGAATGTTATGCTCTGAAGTGGAATGTTCGTTAAGAGGACAAAATTTTAATGAATGGACTGGAATGTTTGCAACAGAATTGCAATAATGTGTTGGAATGAAATCGAATGTTACGGAATGGAATGGAACGCTTTGGAATGCAAAGGAATGTTGCAGATAGGAATAGAATGTTGCTGAAAGGAATGAAATATTCAGGAATGCAATTGAGTTATTTGAATTGGAATGGAATCTCATGCAATAGAATAAAATAGAATGTTTGAAATTGAATGGAATGTTGTGTAATCAAAGGGACTGTTATGGTACGAAGTGGAATGTAGATTAATAGAACCAAATTAAAATGAATGGAATGGAATGTTAGGTTACAGAAAGGGAATAATGTGTTTCAATGAAAACAAATGTTATGGAATGGAATGAATGTTAGGGAATTGCTTGGAAAGGAAAGAATGGAATGGAATGCTATTGAATGCAATGGAATGTTGTGGAAAGGAATAGAACATTTCTGAACAGAACGGAAGGTTAAGGAATAGAATGGAATTTTGTAGATTGGAATGGAATCCTATGCAATAGAATGAAAAAGAGGGTTTGAAATGCAATGGAATGTTGTGTAATTGAATGTAATATTATGGGATAGAGTGGAATGTTGATTAATAGAAGAGAATTTTAATGAATGGAATGGAATGCTGAGTAACAGAACGAGAATAATGTGTTGGCATGGAATTGAATGTTATGGAATGTAGTGGAATTGAATAGAATGTTATGGAAAGGAATGGAATGCGGTGAAATGCAAGGGAATGCTGTGGAAAGTAATGGAACGTTGGGGAAAAGCACGGAGGGGGAAGGAGTGGAATGGAATTTTTTAGATTGGAATGGATGCTAGGCAACAAATGAGATAGAATGTTTTAAATGGAATGGAATCTTTTGTAATGGAATGGAATGTTATGGTATGAAGTGGAATGTTTATTAATAGACCCAAATTGTGAAGAATGGAATGGAATGTTAGGTAATTATCAGAATAACGTGTTCGAATGGATTGGAATGTTTTGGTATGGAACGCTATGTTGTGGAATGGAATGGAATGCTTTGGAATGGAGTGGAATGTTGAGGGTAGGAATAGAGTGTTGGGACAGGAATGGAAGTTAAAGGAATGGATTGGAATTTGTTGGATTGCAATGGAATCTTATGCAGTAGAATGAAATACAGTATTGGAAATACAATAGAATGTTGTATATGCGATTCGAATTTTGTGCTATGAATTAGAATGTTGCTTAATAGAAGTGAATTTTACTGAATGCAATGGAATATTATGTAACAGATCGAGAATGTTTTTGAAAATAATCCAATGTTATTGAACAGAATGGAATGCTGTGGAATGCAGTGTCATGTTGTGAAAAGGAACAGAACTTTGGAGAAAGGAATGAAATTGTAAAGAATGCAACGGAATTTTGTGGGTTGGATGCGAATCTTATGCAATGGAATGAGATACAATGTTTGCAATTGAATTGGATGTTGTGTAATCAAATGAATTCTGTTCTATGATGTGAAAGATTAATTAATAGAGAAGAATTTTAATGAATGGAATGGAATGTTATGAAATAGAACGGCAATAATGTGTTGGAATGGAATCGAATGTTATGGAATAGAATGGAATATTTTGGAAACCAATGGAGAGGTTTGGAATGGAATGAAACGCTGTGGAATGCAATGGATTGTTGGGGAAGGGAATGAAATGTTAAAGAATGGAATGGTATTTTTGGATTGGAAGGAGTCTTATGCAATAGAATGAAATAGACTGAATAAAATTGAATAGAATGTTGTGTATTCGAATGTAATGTTATGGTATGAAGAGGAATGTTGATTAATAGAAAAGAATTTCAATGAATGGGATTTAATGTTAGGTAACAGAATGGCAATAATTTGTTGGAATTGGAACGAATGTTATGGAATGTATTGGAGGGTTGTGGAATTGAATGGAATGTTATGCAATGGAATGGAATGATGTGAAATGCAATGGAAAGTAGTGGAAAGTAATAGAATGTTGCGGAAAGGAAGGGAATTGAATGCTGTCGAAGGCAAATTAATGTTGGTAAAAGAATAGAACGTTGGAGAAATGAATGGAGGTTAAGGATGGAATGAAATTTTGTGGATTAGAATTGAATCTTATGCAGCATAATGAAATAGAATGAATTGGAAAGGAATGTTGTGTAATCGAATGGAAAGTTATGCTATGAAGGGAATTTTGATTAATAGAACCGAATTTGAATGAATGGTCTCGAATGTTTTGTATCAGAATGGGAAAAATGTGTTGGGAATGAATTGTATGGAATGGAATGAATGTTGTGGAATTGAATGGAATGTTGGGAAAGGAATGGAATGGAATTTTTTGGATTGGAATTGAACTTATGCAACAGAATGAAATAGAATGAAACGGAAAGGAATGTTGTGTAATAGAATGGAATGTTATGGTGTGAAGTGGAATGTTCGTTAAGAGGACAAAATTTTAATGAATGGAATGGAATGTTTGCAACAGAATTGCAATAATGTGTTGGAATGAAATCTAATGTTATGGAATGGAATGCAACGCTTTGGAATGCAATGGAATGTTGCAGATAGGAATTCAATGTTGCTGAAAGCAATGAAATATTCAGGAATGCAATTGAATTATATGAATTGGAATGGAATCTCATGCAATAGAATAAAATAGAATGTTTGAAATGGAATGGAATGTTGTGTAATCAAAGGGACTGTTATGGTACGAAGTGGAATGTAGATTAATAGAACCAAAATAAATGAATGGAATGGAATATTAAGTTACAGAAAGGGAATAATGTGTTTCAATGGAAATAAATGTTATGGAATGGAATGGAATTGAATGTTGTGGAATTTCATGGAAAGATAAGGAATGGAATGGAATGCTTTTGAATGCAATGGAATGTTGTGGAAAGGAATAGAACATTTCTGAAAAGAATGGAAGGTTAAGGTATAGAATGTAATTTTGTAGATTGGAATGGAATCCTATGCAATAGAATGGAAAAGAGTGTTTGAAATGGGATGGAATGTTGTGTAATTGAATGTAATATTATGGGATAGAGTGGAATGTTGATTAATAGAAGAGAATTTTAATGAATGGAATGGAATGTTGAGTAACAGAACGAGAATAATGTGTTGGCATGGAATTGAATGTTATGGAATTAATTGGAATGTAGTGGAATTGAATAGAATGTTATGGAAAGGAATGGAATGCTGTGAAATGCAAGGGAATGCTGTGGAAAGTAACAGAACGTTGGGGAAAGACATGGAGGGGGAAGGAATGGAAAGAATTTTGTGTATTGGAATGGATGCTATGCAAAAGAATGAAATAGAATGTTTTAAAGGTAATGGAATCTTTTGTAATGGAATGGAATGTTATGGTATGAAGTGGAATGTTGGTTAATGGAACCGAATTGTGAAGAATGGAATGGAATTTTAGGTAATTATCAGAATAACGTGTTCGAAGGGAGTGGAATGTTTTGGAACGGAACGCTAGGTTGTGGAATGGAATGGATTGCTTTGGAATAGAATGGAATGTTGAGGGTAGGAATAGAGTGTTGGGACAGGAAGGGAAGTTAAAGTAATGGATTGGAATTTGGTGGATTATAATGGAATCCTATGCAATAGAATGAAGTACAGCATTGGAAATACAATAGAATGTTGTATATACGATTCGAATTTTGTGGTATATATTAGAATGTTGCTTAATAGAAGTGAATTTTACTGAATGCAATGGAATATTATGTAACAGACCGAGAATGTTTTTGAAAGGAATCCAATGTTATGGAACAGAATGGAATGCTGTGGAATGCAGTGTCATGTGAAAAGGAACAGATCTTTGGGCAAAGGAATGGAATTTTAAAGAATGCAATGGAATTTTGTGGGTTGGATGGGAATCTTATTCAATGGAATGAGATACAATGTTTGCAATTGAATGGGATGATGTGTAATCGAATGAATTCTTCAATTAAGTGAAAGGTTAATTAATAGAGAAGAATTTAAATGAATGGAATGGAATGTTATGTAACAGAACGGCAATAATGTGTTGGAATGGAATCGAATGTTATATAATGTAAAGGAATGTTGTGGAATTGAATGGAATGTTATGGAATGGAAAGATTTGAAATGCAATGGAAGGTAGTGGAAAGTAATAGAATGTTGGGGAAAGGAATGGAATTGAATGCTGTTGAAGGCAAAGGAATGTTTTTAAAAGTATAGAACGTTGGAGAAATGAATGGAGGTTAAGCATGGAATGAAATTTTGTGGATTGGAATGGAATCTTATGCAACAGAATGAAATAGAATGAATTGGAAAGGAATGTTGTGTAATCGAATGGAAAGTTATGCTATGAAGGGGAATTTTGATTAATAGAACCGAATTGGAATGAATGGTCTCGAATGTTTTGTAGCAGAACGGGAATAATGTGTTGCAAATGAATTGAATGGAATGGAATGGAATGGAATGTTGTGGATTGAAGGGAATGTTTGAAAGGAATGGAAGTTTAAGGAATGGAAGGGAATTTTTTGGATTGGAATGCAATCTTATGCAACAGAATGAAATAGAATGTTTGAAATGGAATGGAATGTTGTGTAATCAAAGGGACTGTTATGGTACGAAGAGGAATGTAGATTAATAGAACCAAATTAAATTGAATGGAATGGAATATTAGGTTACAGAAAGGGAATAATTTGTCTCAATGGAAATAAATGTTATGGAATGGAATTGAATGTTGGGGAATTGCATGGAAAGGTAAGGAATGGAATGGAATGCTAATGAATGGAATGGAATGTTGTGGAAAGGAATAGAACATTTCTGAACAGAATGGAAGTTTAAGGAATAGAATGGAATTTTGTGGATTGAAATGGTATCCTATGCAATACAGCGGAAAATAGTGTTTGAAATTGAATGGAATGTTGTGTAATGGAATGTAATATTATGGGGTAGAGTGGAATGTTGATTAATAGAAGAGAATTTTAATGAATGGAATGGAATGTTGAGTAACAGAACGAGAATAATGTGTTGGCATGGAATTGAATGTTATGGAATAAAATGGAATGGAGTGGAATTGAATAGAATGTTATGGAAAGGAATGGAATGCTGTGAAATGCAAGGAAATGTTGTGGAAAGTAATAGAATGTTGGGGAAAGTCATGGAGGGGGAAGGAATGGAATGGAATTTTGTGGATTGGAATGGATGCTATGCAACAGTATGACATAGAATGTTTTAAATGGAATGGAATCTTTTGTAATGGAATGGAATGTTATGGTATGAAGTAGAATGTTGATTAATAGAACCGAATTGTGAAGAATGAATGGAATGTTAGGTAATTATCAGAAAAACGTCTTCGAATGGAGTGGAATATTTTGGAATGGAACGCTATGTTGTGGAATGGAATGGAATGCTTTGGAATGGAATGGAATGTTGAGGGTAGGAATAGAGTGTTTGGACAGGAATGGAAGTTAAAGGAATGGATTGGAATTTAGTGGATTGTAATGGAATCTTATGCAATAGAATGAAATACAGTATTGGAAATACAATAGAATGTTGTATATACGATTCTTATTTTGTGGTATGAAGTAGAATGTTGCTTCATAGAAGTTAATTTTAATGAATGCAATGGAATATTATGTAAAAGATCCAGAATGTGTTTGAAAGGAATGCAATGTTATGGAACAGAATGGAATGCTGTGGAATGCAGTGTCATGTTGTGAAAAGGAATAGATCATTGGGGAAAGGAATGGAATTTTAAAGAATGCAATGGAATTTTGTGGGTTGGATGGGAATCATATGCAATGGAATAAGATACAATGTTTGCAATTGAATGGGATATTGTGTAATCGAACGAATTCTATTCTATGAAGTGGAAGGTTAATTAATATAGAAGAATTTTAATGAATGGAATGCAATGTTATGTAACAGAACGGCAATAATTTGTGGGAGTGGAATCGAATGTTATGGAAAGGAAAGATTTGAAATGCAATGGAAAGTAGTGGAAAGTAATAGAATGTTGGGAAAGGAATGGAATTGAATGCTGTCGAAGGCAAAGGAATGTTGTTAAAAGGAATAGAACGTTGGAGAAATGAAAGGAGGTTAAGTATGGAATGAAATTTAGTGATTAGAATGGAATCTTATGCAACAGAATGAAATAGAATGAATTGGAAAGGAACGTTGTGTAATCGAATGGAAAGTTATGCTATGAAGGAGAATTTTGATTAATAGAACCGAATTGGAATGAATGGTCTCGAATGTTTTGTAGCAGAATGGGATAAATGTGTTGGGAATGAATTGTATGGAATGGAATGGAATGTTGTGGAATTGAATGGAATGTTGGGAAAGAAATGGAATGGAATTCTTTGGATTGGAATGGAACATATGCAACAGAATGAAATAGAATGAAATGGAAAGGAATGTTGCGTAATCGAATGGAATATTATGCTGTGAAGTGGAATGTTTGTTAAGAGGACAAAATTTTAGTGAATGGAATGGAATGTTTGCAACAGAATTGCAATAACGTGTTGGAATGAAATCGAATGTTATGGAATGGAATGGAACGCTTTGGAATGCAATGGAATGTTGTGGAATTGAATGGAATGTTGGGAAAGGAATGGAATGGAATTTTTTGGATTGGAATGGAACTTATGCAACAGAATGTAATAGAATGAAATGGAAAGGAATGTTGTGTAATCGAATGGAATGTTATGCTGTGAAGTGGAATGTTCGTTAAGAGGACAAAATTTTAGTGAATGGAATGGAATGTTTGCAACAGAATTGCAATAATGTGTTGGAATGAAATCGAATGTTATGGAATGGAATGGAATGCTTTGGAATGCAATTGAATGTTGCAAATAGGAATAGAATGTTGCTGAAAGGAATGAAATATTCAGAAATGCAATTGAATTATTTGAATTGGAATGGAATCTCATGCAATAGAATAAAATAGAATGTTTGAAATGGAATGGAATGTTGTGTAATCAAAGGGACTGTTATGGTACGAAGTGGAATGTAGATTAATAGAACCACATTCCATTGTATTCCACAGCATTCTATTCCATTCCATAACATTGCATTCTATTCAAACACATTCCATTCAATTTCATAACTTTTGATTCCATTCAAACACATTATTCCCGATCTTTCACCTAACATTCCATTCCATTCTTTAATATTCAGTTCTATTAATCAACTTTACAATTCATACCATAATATTCCATTCCATTTCCCAGCATCCCATTCCATTTCATACATTCCATTTCATTCTACTACATAAGATTCCATTCCAATTGACAAAATTCCACTCCATTCCGTAACTGTTCCCCAACATTCCATTCAAACCCACAGCATTGCATTCCACTCCATAACATTCCACATAATCCCATAACATTCTATTCCTTTCTGCAGCATTACATTGCATTCCACCGCATTCCATTCCATTCCATAACTTTCCATTGCATTCGAAAACAAACCATCTCATTCCATTACATTTGATCCCATTCAAATACATTATTCCATAACATTCTATTAGATTCCGCAACATTCCATTGCATTCCCAAGCATTCCGTTCCATTCCATAACTTTGCATTGCATTCCATTTTTCCATTCCATTAGATTCAATTCCAACACATTATTCCCATTCTTTCACAAAACATTCCATACCATTCTTCAAAATTCAGTTCTATTAATCAACATTGCACTTCGTACCATAACATTCCATTCGATTACACAAATTTCCAGTCCATTTAAAACATTCTATTTCATTACATTCAATTAGATTCCATTCCAATACACAAAATTTCATTCCATTTTTTTTACTTACATTCCTTTCCCAACACTCTATTTCTTTATACAACATTCCATTACATTCCAAAGCATTCCATTCAACAGTATAGCATTCCATTCCATAACATTCGACTCCATTCGAACACGTTATTTTGATTATTACCTAAAAGTCCATTCCATTCTTAACAATTCGGGTCTATTAATTAACATTTCATTTCATACCATAACATTCCATTCCATTACACAACATTCCATTCCATTTGAAACACTCTTTTTCCTTCTACTGCATACTATTCCATTGCAATCCACAAAGTTCCATTCCACTCCTGAAACTTCCATTCCTTTCCCCAATGATCTATTCCTTTCCACTACATTCCAATGCATTCCATTACATTCCTTAACGTTCCATTCAATTCCACAACATTCAATTATATTCCATAACATTTGTTTCCAGCCAAAAACATTATTCCCGTTTTGTAACCTAACATTCAATTCCATTCATTAAACTTCTCTTCTACTAATAAACAATCCCCTTCAAACAACAGCATTCCATTTGATTACACAACATTCCATTCCATTTCAATTATTTTATTTCATTCTATTTCATAAGATTGCATTCCAATCTACAAAATTCCATTCTATTCTTAACCTTCGATTCCGTTCCCCTACACTCTATTCCTTTAAACAAGATTCCATTGCAATGAACAGAATTGTATTCCAATCCATAATATTCCATTCAATTCCACGACATTCTGTTCCATTCCATAACATTCATTCCTTTGCAACATTTTATACATATTCAGTTACAAAACAGTCAATACCATTAATTAAAATTCTGTTCTATTGATCAACATTCCTCTTCATACCATAACATTTTATTTGAATACACAACGTTCTATTCAATTTCATTCAGTCTATTTCATTCTACTGCATAAGATTCCATTCCAATCCACAAAATTCCATTTAATTCCTTAACATTTCATTTTGTTCCGCAATATTTCATTGCATTCCACAACATTCTGTTCCATTGCATAACTTTCCATTGCATTCCAAACATTCCTTTCCATTCCAAAAAATACGACTCCATTCCAACACATTATTCCTGTTCGTTGCATAACGTTCCATTTTATTCATTAAAAGTTTGTCCTCTTCATGAACATTCCACTTCATAGCATCACATTCCTTTTGAATATGCAACATTCCTTTTTAATTCAATCTATTTCATTTTGTTGCATAGATTCCATTGCAATTCAAAAAATTCCATTCCATTCCTTAAACTTCCAGTACTTTCCCCAACATTCTATTACCTTCTACAACATTCCGTTGCATTTCACAGCATTCCAATCCTTTCCGTTACATTCTATTCAATTCCACCACATTCCATTCCATTCCATAACATTCAATTCCATGCCAACACATTATTCTCATTCTGTTACTCAACATTCCATTCCATTCATTAAAATTCTCTTCTATTAATCAACATTCCACTCTATCCCATAATATTACATTCAATTACACAACAATCTATTCCATTTCAAACACTCTTTTTCATTCTATTGCATAGGATTCCATTCCAATCTACAAAATTCCATTCTATTCCTTAACCTTCTATTCTGTTCAGAAATGTTCTATTCCTTTCCACAGCATTCCATTGAATTCAGTAGCATTCCATTCCATTCCTTACCTTTCCATGCAATTCCCCAACATTCAATTCCATTCCATAACATTTGTTTCCATTGAAACACATTATTCCCTTTCTGTAACCTAATATTCCATTCCATTCATTTTAATTTGGTCCTATTAATATACATTCCACTTTGTACCATAACAGTCCCTTTGATTACACAACATTCCATTCCATTTCAAACATTCTATTTTATTCTATTGCATGAGATTCCATTCCAATTCAAATAATTCAATTGCTTTCCTGAATATTTCATTACTTTCAGCAACATTCTATTCCTATCTGCAACATTCCATTGCATTCCAAAGCGTTCCATTCCATTCCATAACATTCGATTTCATTCCAACACATTATTGCAATTCTGTTGCAAACATTCCATTCCATTCACTAAAATTTTGTCCTCTTAACGAACATTCCACTTCACAGCATAACATTCCATTCGATTACGCAACATTCTTTTCCATTTCATTCTATTTCATTCTGTTGCATAAGTTCCATTCCAATCCAAAAAATTCCATTCCATTCCTTTCCCAACATTCCATTCAATCCACAACATTCCATTCCATTCCATACAATTCATTCCCAACACATTATTCCCATTCTGCTAAAAAACATTCGAGACCATTCATTCCAATACGGTTCTATTAATCATAATTCCCCTTCGTAGCATAATTTTCCATTCGATTACACAACATTCCTTTCCAATTCATTCTATTTCATTCTGTTGCATAAGATTCCATTCTAATCCACAAAATTTCATTCCATACTTAACGTCCATTCATTTCTCCAACGTTCTATTCCTTTTAACAACATTCCTTTGCCTTCGACAGCATTCAATTCCATTCCTTTCCCCAACATTCTATTACTTTCCACAACTTTCCATTGCATTTCACATCTTTCCATTCCATTGTATAACATTCCAATCAATTTCACAACACTCCATTACATTCCATAACATTTGATCCCATTCCAACAAATTATTGCCGTTCTGTTACGCAAGATTAAATTCCATTCATTGAAATTCTTTTCTATTAATCAACATTCCACTTCATAGCATAGCATTCATTCGATTACACTACATCCAATTCAAACGCAAACATTTTATCTCATTCCATTACATAATATTCCAATCAAACCCAAAATTCCATTTCATTCCTTAAAATTCCATTCGTTTCCCCAACGTTCTATTCCATTGCACAACATGACACTGCATTATACAGCACTGCATTCCATTCCATAACATTCGAGTCCCTTCAAAAACTTTATTTCGATCTGCTACATTATATTCCATTGCAATCATTAAAATTCACTTCTATGAAGCAACATTCTACTTCATACCACAAAATTCCAATCGAATTTACTACATTCCATAGTATTTCAATTTCTGTATTTCATTCTACTGCATAAGATTCCATTCCAATCCACGAAATTCCATTCCACCCCTTAGCGTCCCATTGCTTTCCCTAACGTTCTACTTTTTCCACTACATTCCATTGCATTCCACAATATTCCATTCCATTCGGCAACATTCCATTCAATTCCACAACGTTCTTTTACATTGCAAAACATTTTATTCTTTCCATTCTATTAGATTCCATTCCAACATATTTTTCCCATTTTTTTACAAAGAATTCCATTACATTCTTCAAAATTCTGTTCTATTAATCAAGATTGCTCTTCATTACATAATATTCCATTCGATTATACAACATTACTGTCCATTTCAAACATTCTATTTCATTCCATTCCATAAAATTCCATTCCAACACACAAAATTCCATTCCATTCAACTTCCATTCCTTTCCCAACAGTCTATTTCTTTCCACAACATTCCATTACATTCCAAAGCATTCCATTCCATTCCACAACATAACATTCTATTCCATTACATTTGACTCCATTCAAACACATTATTGTGATTATTACATAACATTCCATTCCATTCTTCAAAATTCGGTTCCATTAATCAACATTCCAGTTCATACCATAGCGTTCAATTCCATTACACAATATTCCATTCCACTTAAAACATTCTATTTCATTCTATTGCCTAACGTTCCATTCCAGTCCACACGATTCCACTTCATTCCTTAATACTTCATTTGTTGCCTCAACATTCTATTCTTTTCCACAACATTCCATTGCATTACACCGAATTCCATTCCATTCCAGAACCTTCGATTCCATTCCATAACATTCAGTGCATTCCAACACATTATTCCCATTCTGTTACACAACGTTCCATTCCTCTCATTAAAATTCTGTTAAACTACACTATATTCCACTTCATACCATAACATTCCATTCTTTTATACAACATTCCAGTCCATTTCAAACATTCTATTTCATCCTATTCTGTAAGAATCCATTCCAATCAACAAAATTCCATTCCATTCCGTAACAGTCCACTCCTTTCCCCTATATTCTATTTCTTTCCACAACATTCCATTGAAATCCACAGCATTCTACTCCATTCCATAATATTCCGTTCAATTCCACCACATACCGTGCCATTCCATAACATTCCATTCCATTGCAACACATAATTCCTATTCAGTTACAAAACAATCAATATCATTCATTAAAATTCTTTTCTATTAATCAACATTCCCCTTCATACCATAACATTCCATTCGAATACACAACGTTCTATTCAATTTCATTCAGTCGATTTCATTCTATTGCATAAGACTCCTTCCAATCCACAAAATACCATTCCATTCTTATCATTTCATTCCTTTCCCCAAAAATCCATTGCATTCAAAAGCGTTTCGTTCCATTCCAAAGCTATAAATTGCATTCCAAAATATTCCATTCCATTCCATAACATTCCATTTAATTCCAATACATTATTCCCATTCTGTTGCATAACATTCCAAACCATTCATTAAAATTTTGCCTTTAGTGAATATTCCAATTCATAGCATAACATTCCATTCGATTATGCAACATTCTTTCCAATTCATTCTCTTTCATTCTGTTGCATAATATTCCATTCCGACCCAAAAAATTCCATTCCATTCCTTAAACTTCCATTGCTTTCAAACATTCCATTCAATTCCACAACATTCCATTCCATTTCATTAGCTACAATTCATTCCCAACACATTATTCCCGTTCTGCTACAAAACTTTCGATTCCATTCATTAAAATTCGGTTCTATTAATAAACATTCCCCTTCATAGCATAACTTTCCATTTGATTACACAACATTCCTTTCCAATTCATTCTATTTCATTCTGATGCATACTTTTCCATTCCAATCCAAAAATTCCATTCCATACTTAACCTCCATTCCTTCCTCCAACATTCTATTCTTTCAACAACATTCCATTGCATTCGACAGCATTCAATTCCATTCCGTTCCCCAATATTCTGTTACTTTCCACTACTTTCCACTGCATTTCAAATCTTTCCATTCCACAACATTCCATTACATTCCATAACATTCGATTCCATTCCAACACATTATTGCCGTTCTGTTACATAACATTCCGTACCATTCATTAAAATTCTTCTCTATTAATTAACCTTCCACTTCATAGCATAGAATTCATCCCATTACACAACATCCCATTCAATTGCAAACATTGTATCTCATTCCATTGCATAAGATTCCCATCCAACCCACAAAATTCCATTGCATTTTTTAAAATTCCATTTCTTTCCCCAAAATTCTATTCCTTTTCACAACATGACACTGTATTCCACAGCATTCCATTCTGTTCCATAACATTGGATTCCTTTCAAAAACATGCTCGATCTGTTACATAATATTCCATTGCATTCATTAACATTCACTTCTATGAAGCAACATTCTACTTCATACCACAAAATTCGAATCGTATATACAATATTCTATTGTATTTCCAATACTGTATTTCATTCTATTGCATAAGATTCCATTACAATCCACCAAATTCCCATCCATTCCTGTAACTTCCATTCCTGTCCCAACCCTCTGTTCCTACGCTCAACATTCCATTCCATTCCAAAGCATTCCATTCCGTTCCACAACATAGCGTTCCATTCCAAAACATTCCACTCCATTCGAACACGTTATTCTGAACATTACCTAACATTCCATTCCATTCTTCACAATTCGGGTCTATTAATCAACATTCCACTTCATACCATAAAATTCCATTATATTACAAAAGATTCTATTCCTTTAAAAACATTCAATTTCATTCTGTTGCATAGCATCCATTCCAATCCACAAAATTCCATTCCATTCCTTCCCCCTCAATGCCTTTCCCCAACGTTCTTTTACTTTCCACAACATTCCATTGCATTTCACAGCATTCCGTTCCTTTCCATAACATTCTATTCAATTCCACTACATTCCATTCCATTCCATAACATGCAATTCCATGCCAACACATTATTCTCGTTCTGTTACTCAACATTCCATTCCATTCATTAAAATTCTCTTCTATTAATCAACATTCCTCTATATCCCATAATATTACATTCAATTACACAACATTCCATTCCATTTCAAACACTCTTTTTCATTCTATTGCATAGGATTCCATTCCAATCTACAAAATTCCATTCTATTCTTTAACCTTCCGTTCTGTTCAGAAATATTCTATTCCTTTCCACAACATTCCATTGCATTCAATAGCATTCCCTTCCATTCCTTACCTTTCCATGGAATTCCCAAACATTCAATTCCATTCCATAACATTTGTTTCCATTGAAACACATTATTCCCTTTCTGTAACCTAATATTCCATTCCATTCATTTTAATTTGGTCCTATTAATGTACATTCCACTTCGTACCATAACAGTCCCTTTGATTACACAACATTCAATTCCATTTCAAACATTCTATTTTATTCTATTGCATGAGATTCCATTCCAATTCAAATAATTCAATTGCATTCCTGAATATTTCATTCCGTTCAGCAACATTCTTTTCCTATCTGCAACATTCCATTGCATTCCAAAGCTTTCCATTCCATTCCATAACATTCAATTTCATTTAAACACATTATTGCAATTCTGTTGCAAACATTCCATTCCATTCATTAAAATTTTGTCCTCTTAACCAACATTCCACCTCACAGCATTACATTCCATTCGATTACGCAACATTCCTTTCCATTTCATTCTATTTCATTCTGTTGCATAAGATTCCATTCTAATTAACAAAATTCCATTCCATACTTAACCTCTATTCCTTTCTCCAGATTCTATTCCTTTTAACAACATTCCATTGCATTCGAAAGCATTCAACTCCATTCCTTTCCCCAACATTCTATTACTTTCCCCCACTTTCCATTGCATTTCGGATCATTCCATTCCATTGCATAACATTGTGTTCAATTCCACAGCACTCCACTACCTTCCATAACATTCGATTCAATTTCAACGAATTATTGTCGTTCTGTTACCTAACATTCCATTCCGTTCATTGAAATTCTTTTCTATTAATCAACGTTCCACTTCATAGCATGCCATTCATTCGATTACACTTCACATTCAACTGCAAACATTGTATCTCTTTCCAATGCATAAGATTCCAATCCAACCCACAATATTCCATTGCATTCCTTAAAATTCCATTCCTTTCCCCACGTTCTATTACTTTCCACAACATGACACTGCATTCCACAGCACTCCATTCTGTTCCATAACATTCGTTTCCATTCAAAAACATTATTCTCGATCTGCTACATAATATTCCATTCCATTCATTAAAATTCACTTCTATTAAGCAACATTCTACTTCATACCACCAAATTCCAATCGAATATACAACATTCTATTGAATTTCCAAAGCTGTATTTGATTCTATTGCATAAGATTCCATTCCAATCCACGAAATTCCATTCGACTCCTAAACGTCCCATTGCTTACCCTAACGTTCTACTTTTTTCCACTACATTCCAGATCATTACATTCCATTCGATTCCATTCAAGCACATTATTCAGATTCTTTTACAAAACATTCCATAGCATTCTTCAAAATTCGGTTCTATTAATCAACATTGCACTTCATACCATAACATTCCATTGGATTATACAACATTCCATTCCGTTTCAAACATTCAATTTCATTCCATTCCATAAAATTCCATTCCAATCCACAAAATTCCATTCCATTCCTTTGACTTCCATTCCTTTCCCAACAATCTCTTTCCTTCTGCAACATTCCATTACATTTCACAGCATTCCATTCCACAATATAGCATTCCATTCCATAACATTTGACTACAATCAAACATGTTATATCGATTATTAACTAACAGTCCATTCCATTCTCCAAAATTCGATTCTATTATTCAACATTCCACTTCATACCATAACATTCAATTCCATTACACAACATTCCATTCCACTGAAAACATTCCATTTCATTCTATTGCATAACATTCCGTTCCAGTCCACAGGATTCCATTTTATTCCTAAACGTTCCATTCCTTTCCTCAACATTCTATTAATTTCCACAACATTCCATTGCATTCCACTGAATTACCTTCCATTCCACAACATTAGATTCCATTTCATAACATTTAGTTCTTCCCAACACATTATTCACATTCTGTTACATAAGATTCCATTCAATTCATTAAAATTCGGTCTACTACACTACATTCCACTTCATGGCATAACATTCCATTCGATTAGACAACATTCCACTCCATTTCAACATTCTATTTCATCCCCTTCCATAAGATTCCATTCCAATCCACAAAATTCCATTCAATCCCTTTACCTTGCATTCCTGTTCCAACTCTCTTTCTTATCCCCAACATTCAATTCCATTCCACAACATTCCGTTCCACAACATAGCATTCCATTCCATAATATTCGACTCCATTCGTACACTGTATTCTGATTCTTACTTTACATTCCATTCCATTCTTCACAATTCGGGTCTGTTAATTCACATTACACTTAATACAATAACATTCCATTCCATTACACAACATTCCATTCCATTTAAAACATACCATTTCATTCTATTGCATAACATTCCATTCCAATCCACAAAATTCCATTCCGTTCCTTCAACCTCTATTCTTTTCCCAAATTTCTATTACTTTTCACAACACTCCATTGCATTCCACAGCATTCCATTCCTGTATATAACATTCCATTCGATTCCACTACATTCCATTCCATTCCATAACATTCAAATCCATGCCAACAAATTATTGGCATTCTGTTACTCAATATCCTATTCCATTCATTAAAATTCTATTCTATTAATCAACATTCCACATTATACCATAATACTACACTCGATTACACAACATACCATACCGGTTCAAACACTCTTTTTCATTCTATTGCATAGGACTCCATTCCAAATTCCAAAATTCCATTAAATTCCTTAACCTTCCATTCCGTTCAGAAATGTTCTATTCGTTTCCACAATAATCCATTGCATTCAACAGCATTCCATTCCATTCCATAACTTTCCATTCAATTCCCCAACATTCAATTACATTCTATAACATTTGTTTCCTTTCAAACACATTATTCCATTTCTGTAACCACATATTCCATTCCATTAATTAAAATTCGGTTCTATTAATCTACATTCCAATTCATACCGTAACATTAAATTTGATTACACAACATTCCATTCCATTTGAATCATTCTATTTTATTCTATTGCATAAGATTCCATTCCAATCCAAATAATTCCATTGCATTAATTAACATTTCATTCTTTTCAGCAACATTCTGTTCTCTTCCGCAACATTCCATTACATTCCAAAGTGCTCCATTCCGTTCCATAACATTCGTTTTCAATCCAACACATTTTTGCTGTTCTGTTGCAAACATTCCATTCTACTCATTGAAATTTTGTCCTCTTAACGAACTTTCCACTTCACAGCATAACTTTCAATTCGATTATGCAACATTCCTTTCGAATTCATTCTATTACATTCTGTTGCATAAGATTCCATTCCAATCCAAAAAGTTCCATTCCACTCCTTAAACTTCCATTCTTTTCCCAAGATTCCATTCAATTCCACAACAGTCCATTCCATTCCATTACATACAATTCATTCCCAACACATTATTCTCATCTGCTACAAAACATTCGATACCATTCATTAAAATTCGGTTCTATTAATCAATATTGAGCTTCATAGCATCACTTTCCATTCGATTACACAGAATTCCTTTCCAGTTCATTCTATTACATTCTGTTGCATAAATTCTGTTCTAATTAACAAAATTCCATTCCATACTTAACCTCCATTCCTTTCTCCAACATTCTATACCTTTTAACATTTCATTGCCTTCGACAGCATTCAATTCCATTCCTTTCCCCAACATTCCTTTACTCTCCACTACTTTCCATAGCATTTCACATCATTCCATTTCGTTGCATAACATTCCATTCAAATCCACAACACTCCATTAATTCCATAACATTCGATTCCTTTTCAAAAATTATTGTCATTCTGTTACCTAACATTCCATTCCATTCATTGAAATTCTTTTCTATTAATCAATATTCCACTTCATAGCATAGCATTCATTCAATTACACAACATCCCATTCAATTGCAAACATTGTATCTCCTTCCATTGCATAAGATTACAATCCTCCCCACAAAATTCCATTGCATTCCTTAAAATTCCATTCGTTTCCCCAACGTTCTTTTCCTTTCCACAACATGACACTGCATTCCACAGCATTCCACTCCATTCCATAACATTCAATTTCCTTCAAAAACATTATTCTCGATCTGTTACATAATATTCCATTCCATTCATTAAAATTCAATTCTATTAAGCAGCATTCTACTTCATACCACAAAATTCCCTTCGAATATACAACATTCTATTGAATTTCAAATGCTGTTTTTCATTCTATTTCACAAGATTCCATTAGAATTCTCAAAATTCCATTCCACTCCTAAACGTCCCATTGCTTTCCCTAACGTTCTACTTTTTTCCACTACATTCCATTGGATTCCACAATATTCCATTGCATGCCAAATCATTCCATTCCTTTCCATTCTATTCTAATCCATTCCAACACATCATTCCCATTCTTTTACAAAATATTCCATACCATTCTTCAAAATTCGGTTCTATTAATCAACATTGCACTTGATACCATAACATTCCAATTGATGATACAACATTCCAGTCCATTTAAAACCTTCTATTTCATTCCATTCCATAAGATTCCATTCCTATTCACAAAATTCCATTCCATTACTTTAACGTCCATTCCTTTACCAAGATTCTATTGCTTTACACTACATTCCATTGCATTCCACAGAATCCATTCCATTCTTTCACATTCCATTTAATTCCACAATTTGCACTACATTAAATTGCATTCGAACACATTATTCCCTATCTGTTACTTAACATTCCATTGCATTCATTGAAATTCGATTCTATTAATCTACATTCAAATTCATACCATAAAATTCTATTCGAACAAACAACATTCCATTCCATTTCAAATATTCTACTTCATTAGGTTGCATAAGTTTACATTCCAGCCCACAAAATTCCAATTCCTTTCCATACCCTTCAATTCTTTCTCCAACTGTCTATTCCGTTCCCCTACATTCCATTCCATTCCTTAACATTCAATTCCATTCCAAGACATTATTCTCTTACTATTACATAACATTCCCTTGATTCAGTAACATTTGTTCTATTAACATTCCAATTCATATCACAATATTCCATTCGATTACACAGAACACAATTCCATTTTAACCACTCTATTTTGTTCTACTACACAGTATACCATTCCAATCCACAAAATTCCATTCCATGCCCTAACATCCCATTCCTTTCCCCAACGTTCTATTACTTTCCACAACATGCCAGGGCATTCCACAGCATTCCATTAAATTCCGTTCCCCAACATTCTATTCCTTTCCAATACATTCCATTTCATTCTACATCATTCCATTCTATTCCACAACATTTAATTCAGTTCCACAACATTCCATTCCATTCCATAAAATTCGATTCCACTCCAGCACATTATTCCAGTTATGTTACCTAACATTCCATTCCATTCATTTAAATTCTTTCTATAAATCAGCATTCCACTTCATAGCATAGCATTCATTCCATTACACAACATCCCATTCAATTGCAAACATTGTATATCATTCCACTACATAGGATTCAAATCCAACCCACAAAACTCCATTCCATTCCTTTAGTTTCCATTCCTTTCCCTAAAGTTCTATTCCTTTCCACAACATGACACTGCATTCAACAGCACTCAATATCATCCCTTAACGTTCCATTCAATTCCAAAACCTTCAATTCCATTACATAAAATTGATTAAATTCAAACACATTAATCCCATTCTGTTACTTCACATTCCATTCCATTCTTTGAAATTCGGTTCTATTAATGTGCATTCCACTTCATACCATAACATTCCATTTGATTACACAACATCCCTTTCAATTGCAAACACTGAATCTCATTCCACTGCATATCTTTCCAATCCAATACCCAAAATTCCATTCCATTCCTTTACCTTCCATTCCTTTCCACAAAGTTCTATTCCTTTCCACAACATGACACTGCATTCCACAGCACTCAATTCAAATCCTTAATGTTCCATTCAATTCCAAAACCTTCCATTCCATTGCATAAAATTGATTCCATTCAAGCACATTAATCCCTTTCTGTTACCTAACATTCCATTCCATTCTTTGAAACTCCCTTCTATTAATGTGCATTCCACTTCATACCATAACATTCCATTTGATTACACAACATCCCTTTCAATTGCAAACATTGAATCTCATTCCATTACATAAGTTTCCCTTCCAATCCACCAAATTCCTTTCCATTCCTTCCACGTCAATTCCTTTCCACAGTTTCTATTGCTTTCCACAACATTCTATTGCATTCCAAAGCATTCCATTCCTGTCCAAATATTCCATTCAATTCCACAACATTCCACTTCATACCATAACATTCCAATCTAAAATACAGCATTCTATTCTATTTCAACTACTGTATTTCATTCTATTTCATCAGATTTCACTCCAATCCACGAAATTCCATTACATTTCTTAACCTTACATTGCTTTCCCTCTCATTCTATTCCTATCCAGAACATTCCATTGCATTCCATAGCATTCCATTCGATTCCGTTACATTCCACTCAATTCCACAACCTGCCATTCCATTCCAAAACATTCCAATCCTTTCCATTCCATTTGATTACATTACAAAACATAATTCCAATTCCTTTACAAAGCATTCCATACCATTCTTCAAAATTCAGTTCTATTAATCAACATTGCACTTCATACCATCACATTCAATTCGATTATACAACATTCCATTCCATTTCAATCATTCTATTTTATTCTATTGCATAAGATTCAATTCCAATCCAAATAATTCCATTGCATTCCTTAACATTTCATTCCTTTCAGCAACATTCTGTTCTTTTCCGCAACATTCCATTGCATTCCAAAGCATTCCATTCCATTCCATAACATTCGATTTCATTCCAACATATTATTGCCTTTCTGTTGCAAAGATTCCATTCCATTCATTAAAATTTTGTCCTCTTAATGAACATTTCACTTCATAGCATAACATTCCATTCGATTATGCAACATTCCTTTCCAATTCATTCTATTTCATTGTGATGCATAAGATTCCATTCCAATCCAAAAAATTCCATTCCATTCCTTAAACTTCCATTCCTTTCCCTACATTCCATTCAATTACACAACATTCCATTCCATTTCATTACATACAATTCATTCCCAACACATTATTCTCATTCTGCTGCAAAACATTCGATACCGTTCATTAAAATTCGGTTCTATTAATCAAAAATCCCCTTCATAGCATAACTTTCCATTCGATTACACAACATTCCTTTACAATTCATTCTATTTCATTCTTTTGCATAAGATTCCATTCTAATCCAGAAAATTCACTTATATACTTAAACTCTATTTCTTTCTCCAACATTCTATTCCGTTCCACAACATCCTACTGATTTACACCGCATTCCCTTCCATTCCGTAACATTCCATTCAGTTCCATAACATTCCATTACATTCCATAACATTTGATTCCATTCATCATATTATTCCTGTTCTGTTACATAACATTACATTCCATTCATTAATATTCTGTCCTATTAATCAACATTCACCTTCATACCATAACATTTCATTCAATTACATAACATTCCGTCTCATTTGAAACATTCTATTTCATTTTATTGCATAAGATTACCTTCCAATCCACAAAATTCCATTCCATTCCTTAACCTTCCTTTCCTTTTCCCAGTATTGTATTCCTTTCACAACATTCCATTGCATTCCACATTATTCTATTCCATTCCATAACATTGCATTCTATTCGCACTCATTTCATTCCATTCTATAACTTTTGATCCCATTCAAACATATTATTCCCGTTCTTTGACCTAACATTCCATTCCATTCTTTAATATTCAGTTCTATAAATCAAAATTCCAATTCATACCCTAATATTCCATTCCATTTCACAGCGTCTGTTTCCATTTTAAACCTTCTATTTCATTCTACGGCATAAGATTTCATTCAAATCCACAAAATTCCATTCCGTTTGTAACTCTTCCCCAACATTCCATTCAAATCCACAGCATTGTATTCCATTCCATAACTTTCCAATTAATTACATAACATTCTATTTCTTTCTGCATCATTCCATTGCATTCCACAGAATTCCATTCCATTCCATAACTTTCGATTCCATTCCAAAACATTCCATCTCATTCCATTACATTCGATTCCATTCAAACACTTTATTTCATAACATTCTATTCCTATCCGCAACATCCCATTGCATTCCAAAGCATTCCATTCTATTCCATAAGTTTCCACTGCATTCCATTTCTTTCCATTCCATTCGATTCCATTCCAACACATTATTCCCATTCTTTTACAAACATTCCATACCATTCTTCAAAATTCCGTTCTTTTAAACAACATTGCACTTCATAACATAACATTCCCTTCGATTATACAACATTCCAGTCCATTTCAACATTCTATTATATCCCCTTCCTTAAGATTCCATTCCAATCCACAAAGTTGCCTTCCACTCCTTAAACTTCCTTTCCTTTCCCCAATGCTCTATTCTTTTCCACTACATTCCATTGCATTCCATTCCATTCCTTCACCTTCCATTGAATTCCACAACATTCAATTCCATTCCGTAGCATTTGTTTCCAGCCAAATACATTGTTCCCGTTCTGTAACCTAACATTCCATTCCATTCATTAAAATTCTCT
>JAVSCE010009493.1:0-52317 GCA_032199065.1 Smutsia gigantea | reverse complement strand
ATGTAATGTCCTTCTTTATCTCTTCCTACTTTCTTCGTTTTGAAGTCTATTTTGTCTGATACAAGTACTGCAACACCTGCTTTTTTTTTTTTTTTTTTTGCATGAAATATCTTTTTCCATCCCTTCACTTTTAGTCTGTGTATATCTTTGCATTTGAGGTGAGTTTCTTGTAGGCAGCATATAGATGGGTCTTGCTTTTTTATCCATTCTGTTACTCTGTGTCTTTTGATTGGTGCATTCAGTCCATTTACATTTTAGGGTGATTATTGATAGATATGTACTTATTGCCATTGCTGGCTTTAGATTCGTGGTTACCAAAGGTTCAAGGGTTGCTTCTTTACTATCTAACAATCTAACTTAACTTTCTTGTTAAGTTACTGTAAACACCCTGATCTGATGTTTCTTTCTTTCTCTCCTTCTTATTCCTCCTCCATTCTTTCTATAATAGGTGTTTTATTCTTTGCCTTTAGTTGGTATTTGGATGGTCTGCTTTCACTTCTTCATGATTTGCTTTATCTGGTGACATCTTTTTAGCCTTAGGTGTGCTTCCATCTAGAGCAGTCCATTTAAGATATCCTGTAGTGGTGGTTTATGAGATGCAAATTCTCTTAACTTTCGTTTATCTGGAAATTGTTTAATCCCTCCATCATATTTAAATGATAATCGTGCTGGATACAATATTCTTGGTTCGAGGCCCTTCTGTTTCATTACGTTAAATATATCATGCCATTGCCTTCTGGCCTGTAAGGTTTCTGTTGAGAAGTCTGATGATAGTCTGATGGGTTTTCCTTTGTAGGTGATCTTTTTTCTCTCTCTAGCTGCCTTTAATACTCTGTCTTTATCTTTGATCTGTGCCATCTTAATTATTATGTGTCTTGGTGTTGTCTTCCTTGGGTCCCTTGTGTTGGGAGATCTATGAGCTTCGGTGGACTGCGAGGCTACTTCCTTCCCCAGCGAGGGAAAGTTTTCAGCAATTATTTCTTCAAAGACACTTTCTATTCCTTTTTCTCTCTCTTCTTCCTCAGGTACTCCTATAATGCGAATATTGTTCCGTTTGGATTGGTCACACAGTTCTCTTAATATTCTTTCATTCCTAGAAATCCTTATATCTCTCTCTGCCTCAGCTGCTCTGTACTCCTGTTCTCTGTTTTCTATTCCATTAACAGTCTCTCGCATCTCATCCATTCTGCTATTAAGCCCGTCGATCGCTTGTCTGATTTCTGTATTGTCTTTCTTCAGTTCCCTCACTTCCTCCCTCAGCTCTTGCACATTTCTCTGTAGGTCCATCAGCATGGTTATGACTTTTATTCTAAATTCTTTTCAGGGAGGCTGTGCATTTCCATCCCTTCAGACTCCCTCTCTGGGGTTGTCTGGTTGATTTTGGTCTGAACCATATTCCTCTGTCTTTTCATGGCTATGTAATTGGTCACTAATAGTTGCCACGTATGTCAGCTGGGCTCTTTAAGACTTTAAAAAGAGAAGAAAAAAAAAGAGGAAAAAAAAGAAAGAAAGAAAGAAAAGAAAAAAACAAAAACAAAACAGAAAACAAAACAAAACAAAAAAACAAAAAAAATGCCCACCGGATGTAGATTCTGTGGGAATGCTCTAGGTGGCGCTGTTGCCCCACTATTCCACAGCTGTGACTGTGCCACTCCGCAGGGCCCTTTATCGCTTTGGCAGGGGTGGGAACGAATAGGAGGCTGTTGATCTCAGTGAGAAGTGTTAAGTATGGCTACGCTTCCTCAGTTGCCAGCTAAGGCGTCTGAAACTCCCCAGGACTCCCAGCCTGCTGGGCTGAGTGTGCTGAGGCGATCCGGCTCCTCCGCTGGGCTCCTGTCTCTTTAAGACCGCTGAGGAAAGCGTGCACTTTTTTTTTCCTTCCCGGAGCCGGCTGCAAGCCCCCTGGCGCGTTCCCTGCTCAGATTCTACCCCACTGTCTCTCCAATCTCCGCTGCACTGCGCAATGTGGGTCAGCGCTCCCCGCGCAGATCACCGGGGCTGGCTACTTCGCGGGGTGTGCTTCCACTCCCTCCCGGCTCTGAATCCTCTCCTCCCGCTGGACAAGGTAGTCTGGGCACGCTCTGCCCAGCTGGGATTAAACAATTTCCAGATAAACGAAAGTTAAGAGAATTTGCGTCTCATAAACCACCACTACAGGATATCTTAAATGGACTGCTCTAGATGGAAGCACACCTAAGGTGCGCTGGGGTGGGGGAGGGCTCAGGTCCCGCCGGGTCGCGGCTCCGTATCTTACCCGCCTCTTGGGGTGCCGAGTCCTCTCGGGTGTAGCTGCACGCTGTGCGCTTTCCTGTGTATTCTCGTCTCTCTTTTAGGAATAGATGTATTTTCTGTGTTTTCGTAGATAAATATAGTGTTGGGAGGAGATTTCTGCCACCCTGCTCACACCGCCATCTTCCCGGAAGTCTCCCAAAGTGCATTTTTAAATGCAGCAAAAATACGAGAATGATCTTTGAATAATTCTTAATTATGCAAGTATGAAATACGGTTAAAAATAGCAAGACTTTTTCAGGAAATGGTATTTTTAAGTAATCGGCAAAAATCTCAGCTGGAAGTGAAATAGTCTTATTATCAAATTTAGTGAAGTACAGAGGAAGGCACAAGTGGCAATCTGCTGATCACATGGAGAGGGGGAAGCCGGCAGAGCTGAAAGAAGGAGAGACGGGTCTGGAGCCGTGAGGCTCCCCGGTTACATCTACGCCCTTAGTAACCATAATAAGCATATTGTACCTACTAATCATATCTCCAGAAATCTTGCTAGCCTTTAGAATAGCTAATGAATAGTTGTCTAGATATACTGCTGATTGAAACCGTTTAGGACATAGTTACATAAGGAAAAAAACACCCCGTGCAAATTCAGTTTGGCTTACATTAAGGAACACAACTTTCATTTTTTTCCCCCACTTTTAAAGCATTAGACCTGTAAGCTAAATGTTCTGAAATCCTTTATTTTGTTAAAAGTAAAGCTTTTTTTTTAATATATTTGAACAGTTTGTCACCCTCTTACTTTTCTAATTCTTACTTTTCGTCTTCAATTTTAACTTCTCAAATGCAAGATCTATTAAGTTTTAACTTACTCTAAATAGCAGCAAGTATAATACCATTTGCAAATAGGTGCTTAAAAGGCTCTGCATGATGGAATGATGATGTTGACATATGGTCCCAGCAAAGAACTGAAATTATTAAGAAGTGACAGCCAAGTATGAGCTCACTATACAAACAAGAAAGAAGGCTGAACTAGACTGCATACAGACCTCACGAACAGAGGAGACTTCACAAAACAGGGTAATGTAGGGAAGCCTTAATCTGGTGGGACCCAAGCCCTTCCCCACCCCAGCTCACTGGTGGGAGGAAGAGAAATGGAGTGGGGGAGGTGGCGGAAACCTGGGACTGCTGGACACCTGGCCCTGGAGATCTGCTTTGTGAGCAGAATCCTGTAGTGTGTGGTGCTCTGGAAGTTGGGGAGCTTGGCCAGGTGGAGTGCTTGAGAAATTGACATTCCTGCCTTTTGTGGAGGAGGGGACCAACACCCGGCTGCTCTGTGTCAGAGGAAAGGCAGGGAGTCTGAGAGGCTTCCTAGTGGCGAGAGGGCTGCTGAAGGGGCGGGCTTTGCACAGAGCTTGCTGCACGGGAGAAGGGAGAGCTGGACAAGGTAGTCTGGGCACGCTCTGCCCAGCTGGTTGGGAACTTTGAGGAGCTTCAGGCACTCCATCCCCCTGGCTGCCTACTCAGCTTTGAGGCCTCCCACTGTGACACGTAGCCTGCCGAGCCTTCCTACTGCCATGATGGCACCGGCTCGCAACCTGGCAGTCACTGAGGTGGTGTCAGGCCAGCCAGAGGGAGGCCCCGCCTACAACAGCTAGAGACGCCAAGCACAGAGGCTTACACCTGTGTGCTCAGCCCACTGGCTCTGACACTGGAGACAGGCACTGCAGACGGGAATCTGGAAACAGACCTCTCCTACACCAAGGCACCAGCTCCACTCCCCTACGACCCCAACGTCACTATAGGGGCTGGGAAGCTCCAGAAAGTGAAGCTTCAGGACAACAGAGGGCACCACACTGAAATATGAAATGTCGAAAGAACATGGTTCAGACCAAAATCTCACAAACCCTAGAAAAAGGGCCAAATGAAAATGAACTCACCAATCTTCCTGAAAAAGAGATCAAAATAAAAATCATAAATATGCTTATGGAGGTACAAAAAAATATTCAAGAACTCAGGAATGAATTTAAGACAGAGATTCAATCATTAAGAAATTCCTTATCTGAAATGAAACATACAATGGAGGGATTTAAAAGCAGATTAGATGTAGTAGAAGAGATGGTAAATGGGATAGAATTAGAGAAGAGGAATACAAAGAAACTGAGGCACAGAGAGAAAAAAGAATGTCTAAAATTGAAAGAATATTGAGAGAAATGTGTGACCAATCCAAATGGAACAATATTTGCATAATAGGGGTACCAGAAGAAGAAGAGAGAAAAAGGATAGAAAGTGTCATTGAGGAAGTAATTGCTGAAAACTTCCCCAATCTGGGGAAGGAAATAGTCTCTCAAGCCATGGAGATGCACAGATCTCCCAACACAAGAGACCCAAGGAAGAAAACATCAAGACATATAACAATTAAAATGGCAAAGATCAAGGATAAAGACAGACTTTTAAAAGCACCTAGAGAGAGAAAAAAGATCACATACAAAGGAAAACCCATCAGGCTATCATCAGACTTCTCAACAGAAAACTTACAGGCCAGAAGGGTGTGGCATGATATATTTAATGCAATGAAGCAGAAGGGCCTTGAAACAAGATTAATCTACTCAGCAAGGTTATCATTTAAATTTGAAGGAGGGATTAAACAATTTTCAGATAAGCAAAAGCTGAGAGAATTTACCTCCCACAAACCACCTCTAGAGTGCATTTTGGAGGAACTCCTATAGATGGAAGTATTCCTAAGGCTAAGTAGATGTCACCCAAGGGAAGACTAAGAGTACAAAACATGATTCATAATATACAAAGAATAGAGGAGGAAGAAAAAAAAGAATCTTTAGGTTATGTTTGTAATAGCATACTAAGAGAGTTTAATTAGACTAATAGATAGTAACGGAATTACCCTTGAACTTTTGGTAACCACAAATGTAAAGCCTGCAATGGCAATAAGTACATACCTATCGATAATCACCCTAAATGTAAATGGTCTGAATGCACCAATCAAAATATGTAGAGTCACTGAATAGACAAAAAAACAAGACGAATCTATATGTTGCATACAAGAGACTCACTTCAAACCCAAAGGAATACACAGACTTAAAGGGAAGAAAAAAGGTGTTTCATGCAACTAATAGGGGGAAAAAAGCAGGAGCTGCAGTACGTGTATCAGACAAAATAGACCTCAAAACAAAGAAAGTAACAAGAGACAAAGAAGAACATTACATAATGATAAAGGGGTGCGTCCAACGAGACGATATAACTATTATAAATATCTATGGACCCAACACAGGGTCACTTACATATGTGAAACAAATACTAACAAAATTAAAGGTTGAAATAGAGTGCAATGCATTCATTCTGGGAGACTTCAACACACCACTCACTCCAAAGGACAGATCAACCAGAAAGAAAATAGACAGAGGCACTGAACAACGTATTAGAATTGATGGACCTAATGGACATCTACAGAACACTCCATCCAAGAGCAACAGGATACACATTCTTCTCAAGAGCACATGGAACATTTTCGAGAATAGATCATACACTAGGCCACAAAAAGAGCCTCAGTAAATTCAAAAAGATTGAAATTGTACCAACCAGATTCTCAGATCACAAAGGTATGAAACTAGAAATAAATTACTCAAAGAAAATGAAAAAGCCTACAAACACATGGAGGCTTTATAACATGCTGCTAAGTAATCAACGGATCAATGACCAAATAAAAACAGAGATCAAGCAATATATAGAGACAAATGACAACAATAATTCAACACTGCAAAATTTGTGGGACACAGCGAAGGCCATGCTAAGAGGGAAATATACTGCAATACAGGCCTACCTCAGGAAAGAAGAACAATCCCAAATGAACAGTCTAAACTCACAATTAATGAAACTAAAAAAAGAAGAACAACTGAGGCCCAAGGTCAGTAGAAGGAGGGACATAAAGATTAAAGGAGAAATAAATGAAATTGAGAAGAATAAAACAATAGGAAGAATCAATGAAAGCAGGAGCTGGTTCTTTGAGAAAATAAACAAAGTAGATAAACCCCCTAGCCGACTTATCAAGAAAAAAAGTGAGTTTACACACATAAATAGAATCAGAAATAAGAAAGGAAAAATCACTATGGACACCACAGAAGTACAAAGAATTATGAGAAAATACTATGAAAAATTATATGCTAATAAACTGGATAACCTAGAAGAAATAGACAACTTTCTAGAAAAATACAACCTACCAATGCTGACACAAAACAGAAAATCTGAATAGACCAATTACCAGTAAAGAAATTGAACTGGTAATCAAAGAACTACCTAAGAACAAATCCCTGGACGAGATGGTTTCACTGCTGAATTTTATCAAACCTTTAGTGAAGACCTAATACCCATCCTCTTTAAAGTTTTCCAAAAAGTAGAAGAGGAGGGAATACTCCCAAACTCATTCTATGAGGCCAACATCACTCTAATACCAAAACCAGGCAAAGACACCACAAAAAAAGAAAATTACAGACCAATATCCCTGATGAACATAGATGCAAAAATACTCAACAAAATATTAGCAAACAAAATTCAAAATACATCAAAAGATCATCCATCATGATCAACGGGATTCTTCCCAGGGATGCAAGGATCCAGAACATTCGAAAATTGATCAACATATCCACTACATCAACAAAAAGAAGGACAAAAACCACATGATCATCTCCATAGACGCTGAAAAAGCATTTGACAAAATACAACATCCATTCATGATAAAAACTCTCAACAAAATGGGTATAGAGGGCAAGTATCTCAACATAATAAAGGCCATATATGACAAAACCATGCCCAACATTATACTTAACAGAGAGAAGCTGAAAGCTTTTACTTTAAGATTGGGAACAACACAAGGATGCCCACTCTCCCCACTTCTATACAACATAGTTCTAGAGGTCCTAGCCACAGCAATCAGACAACACAAAGAAATAAAAGGCATCCAGATAGGTAAGGAAGAAGTCAAACTGTCCCTGTTTGCAGATGACATGATATTGTACTTAAAAACCCTAAAGAATCCACTCCAAAACTACTAGATCTAATATCTGATTTCAGTAGAGTTGCGGGATACAAAATTAATACACAGAAATCTGTTGCTTTCCTATACACTAATGATGAGCTAACAGAAAGAGAAATCAGAAAAACAATTCCATTCACAATTGCATCAAAAAGAATAAAATACCTAGGAATAAACCTAACAAAGAAGTGAAAGACTTATACTCTGAAAACCAGAAGACACTCATGAGAGAAATTAAAGAAGATACCAATAAATGGAAACACACTGCGTGCTAATGGATAGAAAGAATTAATATTGTCAAAATGGCCATCCTGCCTAAAGTGATCTACAGATTCAATGCAATCCCTATCAAAATACCAACAGCATTCTTCAGTGAACTAGAGCAAATAGTTCTAAAATTCATATGGAACCACAAAAGACTCCGAATAGCCAAAGTAATCCTGAGAAGGAATAATAAAGTTGGGACAATTATGCTCCCTGACTTCAAGCTCTACTACAAAGCCACAGTAATCAAGAAAATTTGGTACTGGTACAAGAACAGACCCATAGACCAATTTAACAGACTAGAGAGCCCAGACATAAATCCAAGCATATATGGTCAATTAATATATGATAAAGGAGCCTTGGATATACAATGGGGAAATGACAGCCTCTTCAACAGCTGGTGTTGGCAAAACTGGACAGCTACATGTAAGAGAATGAATCTGGATTATTGTCTAACCCCACACACAAAAGTAAACTCAAAATGGATCAAAGACCTGAATGTAAGTCATGAAACCATAAAACTCTTAGAAAAAACATAGGCAAAAATCTTGGACATAAACATGAGCAACTTCATGATCATATCTCCCCGGGCAAGGGAAACAAAAGCAAAAATGAACAAGTGGGACTATATCAACCTAAAAAGCTTCTGTACAGCAAAGGACACCATCAGTAGAACAAAAAGACATCCGACAGTATGGGAGAATATATTCATAAATGACATATTCGATAAGGGGTTGACATCCAAAATATATAAATAGCTCATGCACCTCAACAAAGAAAAAGCAAATAAGCCTATTAAAAAATGGGCACTGAACAGGCACTTCTCCAAAGAAGAAATTCAGATGGCCAACAGGCACATGAAAAGATGCTCCACATCACTAATCATCAGAGAAATGCAAATTAAAACCACAATGAGTTATCACTTCACACCAGTTAGGATGGCAACATCCAAAGGACAAACAACAACAAATACTGGCCAGGTTGTGGAGAAAGGGGAACCCTACTACACTGCTGGTGGGAATGTAAACTAATTCAACCATTGTGGAAAGCAGTATGGAGGTTTCTCAGAAAACTCAAAATAGAAATGTCATTTGACCCCGGAATTCCACTCCTAGGAATTTACCCTAAGAATGCAGCAGCCCAGTTTGAAAAAGACATATGCACCCCTATGTGTATCGCAGCACTATTTACAATAGACAAGAAATGGAAATGACCTAAGTGTCCATCGTTAGACGAATGGATAAAGAAGAGGTAGTACATATACACAATGGAATACTATTCAGCCATAGGAAGAAAACAAATCCTACCATTTGCAACAACCTGGATGGAGCTAGAGAGTATTATGCTCAGTGAAATAAGCTAGGTGGAGAAAGACAAGTTTCAAATGATTTCATTCATCTTTGGAATATAAAAGCAAGAAAAAACTGAAGGAACAAAACAGCATCAGACTCACAGAACCCAAGAATGGACTAACAGTTGCCAAAGGGAAAGGAACTGGGGAAGATGGGTGGGAAGGAAGGGATAAGGGGGGAAAAGGGGTATTATGATTAACACACATAATGTAGTGGGGGAGGGGGCACGCGGGGAAGGCAGTATAACACAGAGAAGACAAATAGTGATTCTATAGCATCTTACTATGCTGATAGACAGTGACTGTAATGGGGTATGTGGTGGGGACTTGATAATCGGGGGAGTCATGTAATTGTACATTAATAATAGCAAAATAATAATGGGGTATGTGGTGGGGACTTGATAATAGGGGGAGTCATGTAATTGTACATTAATAATAGCAAAATAATAAAAAAAGAAAAACAACAAAAAAGAATATAAAGACAGCAGTACTCAATCCTTAGAAAAGGTAAAGGTCATATACTCAATAGTTATTTTCACAAATGCCAACTATGCTTATATCAATGAGCCATTTTCTGACTTTTTTATCAACTTTTCTGGATTAAATATATCTCTGTTTTTTTCCACTAAATTCTTTTATTTTTCAAATATCTCCTTGATAACACTCCTGCTTTTGACAGCTTCTAAAAATGTTTTTATTCCTGTAATTATTATTTTCTTCTAATTTTTTCCTTCGTTTCTGCCATTTTTTCCATCTCCTTTGTCTTATAGCTTCCTTATTCCCTCATCTCTTAATTTCTTCCTAAATCTGGTGGGACTGATGAGGTATATTATAGCCAGCTTGCTCTAATCATACACTGAAATCAGCAAGATTTTTTGCCTTTGCCCAGAACTACCATGTTTTATACACCTTCTATGTATTCAACCTAAAAAGAGTCTAATGTAGCATCTAATGATGAATATTCAGAGGGATACTGAGAAAAAGAAGGGCACTTGGTGCTGCCATATTTTTATGTACGAAACAAATACGATTTTTATTCTTTATAAAAATTTAGAATTAAATCCACTAAACCAATATGCCATTTAAATGAGGGAGAGGAGCCATGATGGGAAAGCAGATCAGGATCATTATTTTTCCATGATATGAGGGAAACACAAGATTTTGTTAAATGTACCTATGAACTAAAATCTGTGATACATGTTTATGATGTAAAAAAGAACACCATGGCCTCAGCTGTCAAGTAGCTCAAGGGATAAAGTGTCCTAGGAAACAAAGTAGTACTGATTTTTAAGAGGGAAGAAATAATTGTAAGTATGAACTGCAGGAAACTGTTTATCCTATAGTAGTGAGTACAGGAAAGGTCTCTTTGTCAAGTCCTTGAACATCCATTGAGTTATCAGCCGGAACTTTAACTCTTTATTAGATACAGTTTTCTTCTTGCAGCACGTGTTTTTTTTATGGTTGTTATCTTTGTTTTTAAAGTAAAAATTATCTTCTAGTTGAAGGGACAGGTGACTGTAATGGTTACTCGTGTTTTTGTCAAAGCTTTAGAGAAGAAATTTGGATGAATTTAGGTTTAAAATGGATCTCTAATCACATACATTGTATTCTATTCTGAAACTATTAAAATGAAAATAGAGGAATGAAAGCTGAAAAAAATTCTCAGCAATGAGAAAAAATGGTGACTGGCTATTCCTAGCATGGGAAGGTCTATCATATATATATATATATATATATATATATATATATATATATATATATTTAGGTGACAAAAAGCAAATAGGAAAGAAGTAATAGTGGAAGTGTTAGGTAGAAAGATAGACATGAACCGCTGGAAAAGGGGTAAGAGAAGGCTCAAAGAAGAAGTCACCCAAACTCTGCCCAGGGAGGGGGTCCCATGAGGAGACAGCAAAGGCTTTTGCAGGGAGATAACTTCCTCCCCAACCAGATCACAATAGAACGGAACTAAGAAGTTCCCAGATCACACCTCAGCATGGGAGAAGGACAGGCTCACTGAGAGGGAGGACCATGTAGAAGGACCTGTAAATCAAATAACCCCACCTTGTCAGTCAAAGAGGTGTCTCCCAACCAGAATGCAATATATAGGCCTCTTGCCTAACAGACTGGGGCCTTCATCTACCTTGACTCTGGCCCGCTCCTCCCTTGGAGTGTATTCAAATAAAACTTTCTCTCTGCTTCACTATTGTCTCTGCCTTTCAATTCTTTGTTGTAGCAGGGATGAGGACCGAGGAGGATACACTCAACCTGTAAGAGAAGTAGTACAAAGAACAATAATGACTAGAGTACATGGAGATGACAACTGAGCTGTGGACTGAAACAGTTCCAGAAGAGCTTTTAAAGATTTGTACTTTATAAATGTCATGACAAAAAAAAAGACAGATGAGGAACTGAAAAACGATGGTGCTAAATGTGTTTCTATCTGGAAAAATGACTTCCCCACCCAAAAACCAGTCATAATGCTGAGCAGACAAGACAGTGACCTCAGGGTGGACTAGCTCTTCTCTAGAGGAACTGAGGGACCACAGAGGGAAGACTCCTTTACTCCTTTACTCCAACATTTTGATGTGTCTGTATTAGGAGGTGGTCTTCACTCTCTCATCAAAAGTACAACCTGCCATTGGAAAACTCTCACCTTTGTGTCCAGAGATCTGAAAACTTTGTAATGTCTTACTCTTAACTGTGAGTGGACATTAGAATCCTCAGACTTTCATGAAATTCTATAAAATAAAAGAGATGAGATAAACAGAAGAAAAAAAAGAATAGAGAAGATAGAACTCTACAAACACTGGTACCCTCAGAGATGATTCAGAAAAATCCATGAAACAAGGAAAGGAGGCTATAAAGAGGAAACTCAGTGACCAAGACAGAGTTCTTAAAATAAAGAGCATATTTCCCAAAAGTAAATTTCTCACAAGGATTGGAGGATGAAGTAAAAACAAACGATCCAGAAAGTACAAAGAAAAAAAATGTTGGACAATATGAAAGACAATGAAGATAAAAGACCAACCCAAGAGATCTAGTAACATCACAACATGAGTTCTAAAAACAGATAAGAGTATATTAAGGGGAGAAAACTGTCAAACACACACAGAAGTAGACACCCACAAGTTTCTCAAAGCAAAATCATAGGAGTCCAGTTTCCAAAAAAATAGAAACAAAACATAACAGCCTGTATTGAAATTAGCAAAAAATAGGGGGAAGGCGCACTCCTCATTAATGAAAAAGGAAAATTTAAAACCCAAGGAAATTTTAAAAGATCCTAAAATCTTCCCAAGAATTAAAAAAAATAATAATAATATCACCTACAAAGGAGAATGGCTGTCACAGCAGAAATATTGGATGTTACAAGAAGATAGAGCAACGCTTCCAAAAGTCTAAGAGAAAATTATAATCAACCTAGAAACCTGCGGCCAAAATGTGAATTAAATATTAGGCTAGAATAAAGATATTCTCTAGCCTTAATGGACTCAGGATATTCCAGACATGTTTCTTTAGAAATCCAGCAAAAATGAGGGATAAAACCAAAGAGAAGGAAACACAAGAGCCAGAGGGAGAAGGAAACCAGAAAGACGTGGTCCAGGATGCGGCTCTCACTGCAGTACTGGAGCTGGTAGTCAGATCAGAGCAGGAAACACGGGCCAGAAAAGAAGAAAAGGGAAGCTTGAAAGAAAGAATGGCTGGATGGAAAATTTGGAAAAATGGAGGCTACAAATAAAGTAACTAGGTCAACAATGGCAATTCAAAATTCCAAATAAGTATTTTTAAGCACAAAGAAGAATCAGTGAGCTTTGTTATGCTGTGATTATGTATACAATCACAGTGAAGACACCATTTATAGATTTTTGACTGAAATAATCAATACACAAAGCAGAGAAGACTTCATTATGATCATTAAGATAATATAAATACTACCAACCCTCATAATATAAAGGTAAACCCATGACAGAAATTAAGTAGAGAAGGAAGGAAACCCAGTAGGAAATTTTGAAAATATAATTAAAAACAAAACCTCCCAACCCCAAAACCCTTCCACAAAGGTAGTAGAAAAAGAAACCATTTTGTTATTGACTCAAGTGTTAAACCAGAATGCAATACACACCATAGCCAATCCTCTAAGAGACTGAAGAAATAGGAAAAAAAAATCTTCCCTTTTATATAGCTGGGGACATACCACCCGTTACATACATGTAATAAAGATAAAGAAGTGAGAGGACATGACAACACACCATTTGTAATATACATAATTCATCCTAACTTTAATTGATGCCCATCTGTGGTAGCTGATTGGTTTTATCCAGAGGAAAACCAAACTTCTCACATCTTTATAGCAGGAGATACTGTTGCAAAGTGAAGCAAGGTGCCCACTTCTACCTTCCCACAGAAACTGAGAGATATTAATAATTACATTTCAAAAAAGTAGCTTACACATCCTTAAGACATTCCTAGGTCATAAATTTACAAAGGGGCTGTCCAGTATTCAAAAGAATTTATATACATTTCAAAGAGAAGAGAAAGCACTTAAAACTACTAGTGTTTAAAGTAAATGGTCTGAACAGGAGAGGTAAGGAAATTTCTTTCCTTAATTTTAAATGGGAGAATTAAGCCTCTTATTTTTAATCTGTACTTATCCTTACAGAAGATTAAATTAAGTTAATGGCCTCTTCCTGCGGAATGGGCTATAAGAGATACTGTCTTAAGTTAATAAAACACAAAACAGAGGTGCTCAGAATTTCTTTTAAAGACAGAAAGACAAAATTGAGAAACTGGAATAGTGGTAAAAATACATTGGGAAAGGGAGGGATGGAAAGTGGGAGTGTTATTTAAACAGGCTAACTTCTCATTCTATGTAGCTATTGACCAGATAAATTAAGAAAACCAGAATGCTCATATGTAGATATTTTGGTAACTATAAGATGAAAACAGCTAAGAGAATTAGGTATAGTTGGCACTGGAAAGTAAGACTTGGGTGAAGATGGTTGCTTATAGATGTATACATGATTCTTTTTATATCATTAGAGAAAGAAAACACATGGTACATTTTTTAGTGACCCACCCAAGATATATTAAAACAAGAAAAAAGTGGCAAACAAGAATACAATTCATCATTTTTGTATTGTTAGGCAGAAAGACAGATATGAGCAGGATGAAAAGAGGGTGGGCCACCCCAAGAACTCAGGGAGACAAAGCCAGAGAGCCACAAAGGACTCCCAGAGTTAATGCCCCTTTTCAATGTGAGTTCATTCCACATGCTCTGAATCTGGGCTGCCCTTGAGACTTGCACTAGCCAATGCAGGTGAGATAGGGCAGAGATATGAAACAAGCATTATGATTAATTTTCCTAAAAATGCCAAGATATGAATAGCAAAGTAAGAACCTGAAGGACTCCATCTTAAGGCTAAGATTCCATTTTAAAGGCATAGAGTTGAGAAGTTAGATTCCTAACATATTCTTTGGTAATCAGCCAATAACCTATCTTAAGGCAAGGCAAGCAGTCTTAACTGATATGTTCCCAGTGCCTGGAGGGGGCCACTTTCTTGGAGAAGAACAAGAAGTTTATTCTACAGAATTACCTAGAGGACTGGCTATAGATAATGACATATTGTCTCTCACTGGAGATAGACATCATGAGATCTCCTGACAAGCCTATGCTCCTTAAGCCTTTACCTTTATTCCATTCTTAAAAATCCTTAAAAGACAGAATCCCCACTTTTAGGTGTGCCTCCTCTATGAGGTTGCCCACACTCCCCTTTCTTCGAGTGTGTCACTCTCTCTGTCCTACTTCAGATAAGTAGGGAGGGGTTGCTGAGAGCTCTGGTTTAGGCTCGCAAGTTCCCATCGCTGGGATGACCTGGACAGAACTGATCATGCACCTTAGTAGCCTGCCTAAAAATCTCCTTCCTTTGCCTTTGGAAAGTTTTCAGAACATAATCTCACTCCATCCAGTGCTCTGCAGCTCCCCCAAATTCTGGGGTAGAGACTTGGTTTCCATGTTGTGCAGATTCAAGCAGACACTGGACACTAGGTGACACTGACATTAGGAGTTGACAGGGATGTGCCCTATGCTGAGCAGCAGTTCAGTGAGCTTCCCCTTCCTCTCTGCTTTATTCAGGTAAACCTGCCTTTGTCTGCCTTGACTCTGGCCCACTCTTCCCTTGGAGTGTATTCAAATAAAACCTAACTCTGCTTCACTACTCTGTCCCTGCCCTTCAATTCTTTGTTGCAGTGGAGATAAGAACCAAAGAGAACAAACTCAAGCCCCCAACAATATGATTTGAAAAAGCACCATTATAGAACCTTTTGCTTATCTCTGTTTTTCAAAGTATATCTGTGTGTGCATGTGTGTGTATCTGAAAACACCTAATGTTAAAGGAATTTTTATTTTAAAATATGTAGGAAAACATGATGAATATCTCCATACCCACCACTCACACTTTACCAAATCCTCTCACTGTACTTCCTTCAAAAATTCTGGTTTGTGTTTTAGGACTGGATCCACTTGTTTAGGGGATGCTTCAGAGTTTCTATGTTTGGTAAAATTGAAGTATATCAGTCCAATTTCAGTACCAGCTTCGTTTTGGAGCTTTGAGGAATGCAGGGAGGACAATTCCTATGCTGACCCGTCCCTTACACACCAACTCCTGGGCCAGTCAAATGAACCCTGCTGGAGGTCTAGGCTGTCCCTTTAACTTCTGGGCACAAGAACCAAGCAGTACCTACATAATGTACTTATGTTACTTTCTTCCATTGGTCCTTAAGATATATATATGTGCTTCCAGCTGGTGTTTCTTCCCAAAGGGTCATTATTAGTAATCTTGATCTTTGATTTAAGGATCAGAGTTATTTTTGTCCTTGAACTTTTGGACTTAATACTGGACTTAAACCATGTCTAAAATTGAACTGCTGATGTCCACCTGGAAACGTATCTTCTTCACTCAGTAAATGGCCACTTCCTTGTTGCCCAGGCCAAAATCTTACAGATAACCTGGGCTCCTCTGTCTCATATTCTGCAACAAACTATCACAAAACAACTCCTGTTGACTCTAGAATTTATTTCCTACTCACCACTTATTTTGCCACTGTGTAGGTTCTAGCCATCAGCTCTTGTTTGGACTAATAGCCTTCTACACAATCTCCACTCCTACCTTACCCTCAATATTCTCAACACAGCAGCTTGAAATGTTTTTAAATAAGTCAGATCACATCTTTCCTCCACTCAAAATGTTCCAGTTCACTCATCTTACAAGCTAAATAAATCCCTACAATGGCTCACAAACCTCTTCTTTCTCTCTGACTCAATCTCCCCCTCAGTTCAGCCACACTGGGCCTTCTTGTTGTTTCCTCAAACACATTGAGCATATCCTCCCACAGTGCATCTTTTACCATGTGTTCTCTTAACCCTGGAGTATTTCTTTATGTCCTTTCTGTGTTCTCTTCAAATGTCATTTTATCAATAAGCCTTATCTTACAAGACTAAGTGATAAAACAAGCTAAGGCCCACTCTCCGACACTCCCTATCTCACCTCCTCTGCTTTGTGTACCTCTAAGGTAATTATTACCAAATAGCATGCTACTTAATCACACTTGTTTTTATATGTGTTGTGTCCTTCATCCCACTGGAATATGCAGGGGCCAAGAGCTGCTACCCCAACATATGTTATTTTGGCATGCAGAATATTTTGAATTGAAAACAATCAAGACCCAGAAGACTCAGGAAGATACTTTGACCTCCCACCCCCACACCACAACTGCATAAAAAGAATTTAGATGGAGAAACTGCTCCAGGAGGAGAGCTCTCACCATGGATAGCTATATTATAATGTAAACCAGGGGTGACAGACAGGAAGCAATGTGGCAAAGCCTGTTTGTTAATATTTCTCTCTGTGACCCATTATTTCTGTATAGCCCATCAGGTATTTTTCTTTACCATGCATTTACTCTTTTCATATTCTTGTGAATTAAGTCCCATTCCCTTTGAAGTCTCAGACCTCTACCCCATTCTCCTTGGTTCAGGATGACATATATGCCTCATTCTTCCTGACTCTCTTCAGAATCTATATCTATGACTTCCCTGTATGTACATAATTAAACTTCCGTTTTTTTCTCCTGTTAATCTGTCTCACGTCAATTTGATTCCAAAATCAACCTCAAGGAGTAAAGGAAATTTCTTCCTCCCCAATAAATGTAAGCTCTATAAGAAGAGGGCCTTTGTTTTTTTTTTACTACTGCTTTATGTCCAGCACTTGTGAAAATATTCATTTTAAATAACAATTCTTCATGAAAGCCTTTCTTGACCACCCACGTACCCAGACTCTGTTACATAGTCTCATCAAAAGCCCTCCTCTTGTGCTTGCAGCCTTGCAAATTGCATTAACATAATAATCAGTGGGTAATATCTGCTCCACTAAAGGTTAATCTTTAAGAGAACAAGGACAGGCCACGGCTGGCTTTGAGTACAGAAATATAATGCATCTGGCCCATAATAAATATTTAATATATATTTGTTAATAAGATGGGTGGTTGGCTGAAAAAAATGATTCAATGAATCCTGTGGTCAACCCATGCCAACCTACTTATAAGGCCTTTTCTCTCTAAACTTAAATATGTTATTTACTATTCCTATCTGATTTCTTAAACTCAGAAGCAGCTTGGAGGTCTTGTCTTACAACACTGAACCTACCCCAAAACTGTTACATGCCCCTTTCTGTGCCACCAGTCCATTCATTTTTTTCACCCAACAATTACTTTTGAGCAATTTTAACCAGACTAATCTAGGTGCTGCATATAGAACAGTCAATAAAACAAGTCCTTTCCCTCCTGGAGCTTACATTACAGAGTGGGAGGTGGGGAGGGGGAGGGAATGAGGGGACACATAGAAAATAAACAAAGAAATATGATATAATGTCATAGATTAATGAGTGTTAGATGAAAACATAAAGAAAGGTAAATGTACGGAATGTATGAGTGGGAACCTTCAGCAGGGAAGCACAAGAAGTTCTCTTTGAGATGTGGAGCAGAAACCAGAGACCGTGAGAGTGAGCCCTGCACACGTGTGTGCTGCCCTTGGACCAGGGCCCAGATTCCAGCTTGTGAGTACTTCACCACGTATGGCTCACAGAAGAGGCCTTCTCTGATTCCGACACCAATTCCAATGTGTGTGAATTGTTTTTCCTACCACCAAGCAATTAACTCATTTCTGAAATCATCTACCTGGAGACAGATCAGATCCCACAGGTTAGGGGCTCTAACCGCATGGCTGGTTCCTCTGGTGACAAGCCCTCAGCATTATTTTCAGAAAGCCACCCCATTAGCATAAACTCAGATGTGGTTGAAAGAGGTTTGTTATGAATATTAAGACTACTTCATCACTTATTACTTAGGAAATTTCAAGGGCCTTAGGTACTCAGTGCCAGAGACAGGGACAAAAAACAAATTTATATTTCATATTATAAATTGTAATATCACACTTTCTTTCCAGGATTTCCTTTAGCTGTAGAATGCCAAGTGCCTAAAAGATTGTATTTACTGAACCCTTCCTCTCCCTCAAGTACGTGAAGCCAGTGACCAAATGGTATGAAAATACCAAGTCCAGTTCTTTTGCTGAGACGCAATTCATGCTCCAGTGGGGAAGAGCATTTTCCCAGTGCCTGCCTTCCTATCAAAGTATTACTTGCACTTGAATCCTTGGCTCTGGGTCTACTTCTGGGAGAACCTGATCGAAGACATGGGAAAAGATATTTTCTATTCCAGGCGTAGAAAATGGCAAATTGATAAAGTGGCAAAGTGATAAAGAAGGATAAAGTTGATATGCTTGAGGAAAAGAAAGAAGCCTGGTGTGGCTAAAGTATGTGAGACAAAGTGTGGTAAGAAACGACATCAGAAAGGTAACCCAGGCATCTACACTGGTCTGGGTGACCTCTGCACTCCCCCACGCCCGCCCACGGCTCTGTGAACTCTGCAGTAGTGACTGCGTCTTGTGCCTTCCTCCATCTCTGCTGCCAACATTCTTTAGATATTTAATAAATACTTACTAAATTTATTTTCTTTTAGAAGATTAACAAGTGGATATGTATTTGAACCTGTTGTCTTACTTTCCATTCAACTCTCTCAATATGATTTGCCCGGCACTTAGAAATATCTTCTATTTCCATTTTTCTAATTAAAAAAAAAATGAAAGACTGATAGAACTACAGCAATATACATAGGAATAAGTTTAGCTTCATAGCAAACAGACTAATTGAACAATTTGATAAGGTGTAAAAGAAAGTGTGAAAAATCACCTAAGTGGTTAGGGCATTTGTGTTATATAAACTGTCACAGTATTGAAAATAAATCCTGTGTTTTCCCATTTATGAGTTACTTCTTTTTTACGTTCATTTTTAAAAACAGCTATTGCATTGTATTACATCTCTTAGTCATTTCAAATTCATGATGCAATAAAGTGAAACATAAATATTTAATTAACTATGTCTGTCTATTTTGAGGTTATAAGAATGGATACTGATATAAATATTTCAGATGAGCTATGCCTATACCAAGTCAGAGTTTCAAATGTTTTAGCTAAAAATACTTTCATTACCCACACACACAACAATAAAAATATTTCCAAGAGCAAAAACCTACTCTGTGGGTGAACTTGTCTGTACCCAGGTAGGTGGCCTGCCAAGCATAAAATGAGTCATTAAATATTAATAATTATCAATTTCCTGTATAGCTGTCCTGAAAACATTTACCACATCTAATAAGCTCTTTGCTATTGCCAACGAGTCATGCTTAGCTTCTGGTGTTGGAACGGATCCCTCAGCAGAGAACATGGTACTTTTTACTTTTAGCAAAGCTAAGGATAAGTCTTGGATTTTAAACTGGAATGTTTTCCACAGTACGGACCCTTTAACACTCTCTTTCATTCATTTGTCATGCCCGTGCCATACCTTCTATCAACAATTGGTATTTATCTTAATAAAATATTAAATTTCATCATTGTGTATCATTAGTCAATAGCATACTGTGTTAATTTCCCGTGGCTGCCATAAACTTGCCACAAACTTGGTAGCTTAAATCAACAAAGTTATTCTCACAGTTCTGGAGACCAGAAGCACTAAGTCCAAAATCAGTTCAATGAGTTGAAACCCAGATGTTTAGCAGGACCGCCCTTTGGAGGCTTTAGGGGAGAGAATCTGTTCCTTGCCCCCCTCCAGCTTCTGAGGGTTTTCATCACTACCTGCTCCAGCTTCATATTGCCTTCTCCTCTGAATGCCTATGTCAAAACTCCCTCTGGCTCTCTCTTATAAATAAGCATTTAGGGTCCATCTGGACAATCCAGAATGAGCACGTCCTCTCAAGATCCTTGATTTTATCACATCGTTTGCCATGTAAAATAATTTCACTTTTTTGCCAGAAAGAGTGATATACAGAATTAAGAGATGTCTATTTAGTCTGTAAATTTAAAAGTAGGCATTAAAAAAGTAAACATATATTCATACTATTTAGAAACAGGCAGGTGAAAACCAGAAAAAATATAAAATGCTCTTTTTACTTTAAGTCCTTCTGCAGTATTTGATTTTGAAAAATATGAAAATACAAGCTTAAAATTTTAAATAACATACTTAAAACTTGCCAAATCTGGAGAGTAAATACGGAAAATTTTAAGTGGAATGGCAAGTGAACATCTCTGAATAAAGAAATTCAGCATGCAAATACTAAGGATAAAAGTTTCTGATACTTTCCTTGAATCATACGTAAGAGAATAACTATTAATGTATTTTTTAAAAAGAGTGATATACAAAGGTCCTGGGGATTAAGTTGTGAACATATATTTGGGGTTCCCATTTGGCCCACTCCCTGTGCTTATCAAAACCTTTTTTTTAAATGTAAATATATATATATATATATATAATATGCTCTTTTAGATCTTGCCCATCTAAAACTACAGGTATACAAATTTAAAAAAAAGATATATAGGCAATTAATTAGAAAAAATTAGTCTTTGGCAAAGCTTTTAAATTTAGCTAAGGAACAGATTCAATTTTTAGGTTCTCCTCCAATGCAGGCAGTGTAGGTTATCTTGAACTACAAAATTATACATTCTAAATAATTCTTTAATGACCTACACGATTCTTTCCTCAGGTCTCCAGCTTTCAGAGAAGATCTTAATCTTGGAGAATCTCAGTCTCTTACCCCAACAGGAGCTCTGAATGGTAAGAACATGAAGAATCCTATGACTGAGATCAGCAGTTAGATCAGCCAGGCTTCACTCCTCCTCAAGCCATGATCCCAAGAATGCATTTCCTGCCATTTCCCAACTGACCACATCTTCGAAAAACTGGTATCTTTCTGTTTCAATCTATTTTCAAGACTTCTATCTGTGTTCTACATAGGACAATAGGGTCTAGGCAGCCATCCCTGCAGGATCAGCAAGAAAAGTTGTAGGGCTCAGTGCAAAATCAAAACATGGGACTCTTTGCTCAAAAGTCATTAAGGATGTCATGATGATGACAGCCAAGCCTTAAAGCACGAATGGGGTTCTTCTAAACTCAGGCCCCTATGCGCAGAAGCCAGCCCTGTCCTCATCAGCAGCACTACCGTGCCCACCCTCAGTGTGGGTTCCCAAGTCCAGCTTCCTTAGTTTGATGTGCAGCGATGCCCCCTCAGGCATTAGCACTGTTGCATGTTCTCAGAACATTTACCAACCAATGAGAAAATTAATTCATCTAAATGTTGGGAAGTTTCCTGAAAAGCTGTGTTCCCACGTTTCACTTTGGATGTTACTTTAAAGTAATGGGCGCCCCAACTCAAACAAACTGAAAAGATAAAGGAAAGTTTCTGGCTCACATGGTTGAAATAAAAAAATCCAAGGATAGGGTTCAAATCAGACAGGACTTCATTTAATAAGTGTTCTTATTTCATTTTTCTGCTGCCTCTTAGCTTTGTCCACCTCTGCCTATTGCCTCTGTTCCCCAACCATTAGCACGATGGCCTTTGCGAATCTAGGCTTGAGTAAATGCAAGCAACAATGTCCAGCAATAAAGAGAAACCACCTTTCCCAACGATTTTGTCCTGAGTAAAGGATCATCATTGGCAGAGGCCACCAGTAAGTTTCCTTGAAACGTCACTGATTCATGTAGAAGCATGTGCCCATTCTGGAAAGAAATATCTTGAAGCCAAGACAATTCCTGTTCAGATAGGCATAGGCCTGGGTTCTTGAAATATAGCAAGAAGGATGGGGTTTCCCACAGAGAGTAGAAAGTTGGACTGAGTGGAGAAGGAGAGATTGCCAGAAAAAAAGTAAAATATAAGTACAAAAGTGAGGGTGAGCAGGGAGATAAAACCTGGGCAATACACCAATAATTTTTATTTAAAAATCTTACTGAATCACTAATGCATGCATATTTGATCTGCTGTTTAGCACTGACGTTGAGATAACTGATATTAAAATTGGGATAGCTGGAAGATAGAGAAATCTTAATGACCTTACTGCATTATTTTGAAAGACAAATTCTAAATGATTTTTTAAGTTTGGTTAAATTGAAATTTTTAATTAGGAAAAGTAGTGCTGTACATTTTTTATCAAAAAGATACCACAAAATATAGATTATAATTAAGCTGAGGATATGTGTAACTGTACAACAACTTATGGGATCAAGGACAGGACCTGAGAAAACTGGAAATACAGTTCTGCTGCCCTTGCTATTTCAAAGATAATGCATATAAATACAAATTTTAAATAATCTTCATTCTTATGTGAAAGACAATTTTTAAATGAATAAGGAGATTTTATTAAAAGTAATATTATCGGTAAAAAAATTTTACTGCCTTTGAAATAAAGTATTCTAACATATTCCCTGTGCGACAATGTGTCTGATATATTGATAAGTACTGAACACTTCAATAATTTGCCAAGAAAAATAAAGAAAAACTTAATCTGCCATTTTTATCTATAGTTACTTGAAACCAATCTTACACTTGATACTAAGTATTTATCAAGCAAAGCATAGTTAAGAGGCTTTGAAATGTGCACAAGTACAATGTATTACTTTATTGTTGACTATCCTTCCACTTTTATCCATCATAATATTTAAGAGACAAATGTCAACTTGCCCATAGTGGCAATAATATATAATTATGCCTCCATTAAATACTCCAATTTTGCCCTAGGAAAGTATTAGGAGAAAGAAATTATTGCCTGAATAGAACATTATTCACTTCTAATGTGCTTTCTTTGTTTTTATTTTCTTTTTTGTGTACTGCCCACTTTAAAAAGATTTTCTATATAAAGTGCCAGAAGGAAAAAAAAACATGATTTATAGGAACAAACAGAAACAAAGCCATGGAGAAAATATTTTACTTAGAAGGATTTATAAAAAAAATCATATTAAGGACAATAGTATATTTATTCTTTTTAAAGAGAATTTATGAGGAATGAATTGGTAACACTTTGTTTACAAAACTGAATAATATAAAGTATTAGATCATTAACATAGCTTTCTTATATGAAAATTATATATTGAAACGAATACCACAAAGCCACAGGAGAACATCTGGCTATGAAAAAAGACATTTTCTCATTATTTGAGGATGAATATAGTTATCTTTAAATAAGTGTACACAAAACCTATTTGTTCCAGGGGACCCTTTAGAGCTTAAGAAAATGCCATTAATGGACTTTCAGGAAGGTTGCTTACAATATGTTTTTATTCAGTCCAATAAAAATGAGTTTCTTAATATATTAGTATGTATAGAAAAATGAAGCATTTGTGAAATAGCCCATTCCTCCTATCTACTCCAAAAGTTTCATTTATATTCTTTCACACACTGTATCACTCTTCATGTACTTAGATTCTTCTGTAGTTCAATGATTGCAAATTCCCAACAATGAGTGGTACTAGACTTTCACTGAGCTTGGCAAATCATGACCAGGACTTTAAGAGAGGGTAAAATAATGTGAATTTTCTTCTTCTGCATATCATGAATCCCTTTGAATCTACTATACCCTTAAATACATAGCTGACATGCAGTAGTCCCAATTCTCAATTCTGCTATGTGTGTGATTATCACTTTTCCATATGTCCCATTTTCTCAATTATAAAATGAGAAAAACAGCTCCATCTCCTTTGTAAGATTTACTGAGAATCACCTTCTTAGGTAAAAGCCTTGGAGTTGAAGAATTACTTTGAAAAATGTGTTTAACTTCTCAGGATTGCAGTTATCTCACTTATAAAATGAGGGCAGTCCTCAGTCTCAGCATTATTATCATACTGGGTGATTGTGGGGACTATGCCATGAATTATATAAGATGTTTACTCTTACCCATGAGACATCAGTAATATGCACCCTTATTTATAACAAACAAAAATGTCTACAGATTTTGCCAAATATCCACTGGGGGGCAAAATTATCATACTTGGGAAACAACAGATTAGAGCTATCTCTAATGTCCCTTCAACTTTAATATGTCATACTCATAATATTAGACAATGGGCAATAAGAACACTTTGTAAATTGTATGTGAGATACAAAATTTATGTGTTGATTCATTTAACAGGCTTTATTAAACATCTACTAGGGACAAGAGAAACTATAAGAACTAGAGGTAGGTTAGACAAATTATATTTCAAGGGGCTTACTTACTAAAGGTAAGGTCAGCTATACATACAAATAATATACTTAGTATCCTACACAGCAATGGAATTTCAGCATTGGAGAGTTGGAGTAACATACTTTAAGTTAATTTGGGTAAGAAAAGCAGCTTAGTGGATTGTTTCTAAGCAAAGTAGGGCATTTAGGAAAACTATGCCACACTCTAGGCTAAGAAAAGCCATAACTCTTACTAATGTGGTTTAAACTTACATTATTAGAATAATAAAATTCTAGAGCTTGAAGGGACCTTAGAGATCACCTAATACCATCATCCTCATTCTACAGATGAGGAACCTGAATCTTTCCCACCCCTTGGTCATTAGCAGCACACATACCAGAAGTAAGCATGAAAACTCTAAATCGATGCCAATAGCAGTAGGAGATTGCTCAGTTTATGTATTAAATTTTAAAGGGAATAACACAGGCTATGACTTACTAAATTAGGAAAGAGCCGCTAATACTACATACCAGGGTATAGCTTACAAGATTAAAAACTATGACAAAAAGACAAACATTGTATTGCCTAGCAGGCTATACAGTATTCCCAGCTGGGAAATTCACTGTGTGGGAAGAGTATCCTTAGTTCTGAGAATATTTTTAAAACTTCCCCACATAGATATGAAGGCGTGACTTCCCAATCTCAACTCTTGACTTAAATTGTTTGGTACATTTTAAATTAAAAAATGAATAATTCACAATTAAAATTATTGCAACATATGAAATACCTGGTAACTTTCCAGAGCAAGTATGTTAATTCAAATGTCTGTAGGGAACAAGTAGTCCATGTGACTGTGTAAAGGAGGCCAAGTATAAAACAGACACCATAATGTTTGCAGTGCATAACCTGAAACACAGATTTGAGAAAATTCACATATTTTGTTTTTTATGAAGTTGAATAAATAAATTACAGAGTCCCTCAGAAATGTATTTCCTGATTTTAAAGTTACTTATTAGAGATATTTATATATCCAAGCATTAAAGAATAAGAATTGGAAGAGGTTGAGAATTAGAATAAGAAGTTAGTATGCCTTTTAATTTATTCTTATCAAAAAAGATTTAAAATGTTTTCACTTGGTAAACATGATATAGGGAATTGTCTTTGTAAGACTTAAATTTTAAAACTTAGGTGTGTATTAGAGTTACGTTTTTAATTATTAGACAATAGTTCATGCTCTTATATTCTCTAGCTTTCCCCATTCCAGGTGCTAGATATTTTCATTAATTGCCTCAAGTAAAGGTTGACAAAGAAGAAACAAAGAAAAAAGAGTTAATTCTTGGGTTTATAATTTCAAATCCCTACAGTAGTCAACTTGTCTGCTTCAATTTAGATAGCCACACTCTTTAATCTGTGTGGCTTCTAATAGAAATAGAGAATAGCTTACTCCCTCACAGCAGAAGCTAATCTCAGCCCAAATTTTATTGCCATCTATTGGCAACATACCACACACTCAAAAATGTCATGCACTGAAATCTTCAATATGTCTCAACTTCCTGTCCCCTTGTGTGCTCTAAAACTACCTGTATGGAAGGTTTACCTGATGTAAATGTGATAGTATTATAGCATCAGATGCAGTCAACTGTAAGTAGGGATCAAGAAACTTTCCTACTAGAAGCAGGATTATAGACTCATTTATGGATTAACATACAGACACAGTAAAGAGGTGCATTTAGCCAAGCCAGAAGGCTAGGGGAAAGCTTTCTGGAGAAGATCTTGTTGACTAGAATGTTTACTTTTGAGTGTTTGGTTTAGGAAACTATTGTTCCAAATTTGGGGAGAGACAATGATAAGCAGTAATGGTTAGACTAGAGACAGAATTAATCAATACTTAAAAAATAAAATTGATGTGAATAGAAGGTTATAATGGACAGGGTGATGATTCTGGAGAAATATGGCAAAAACTATTATCCAGATGTTCACTAAACCTATTACCTCTTTTTCCTGGGCACTAAACTGAACTGCATGACTTTGGTGCAACCATGTTAATAATCTCTCATCAATGATATGAGGAGAGGTGACAGGTCCTAATGTACACCGCTCCTACTATGTCTGATCCTACATGCTCTTTGGCTTCCCACTGAAAACAGAAGATAAAATAAAACCCTGAGGTGGAAGGTGACTGATTTTTAAAGCACTTCTTGGAAGAGGTGGTCTTAAGTATCCATAACACCATGTAAGACTTCATTGAATAGGAAACCAACTTCTATCATGTTTAAATGATTATACACTTTGGAGTTGACTGTTACAGTCAGATTGCCTTATGAAACAATAATAAAGGAGAACAACCAGACATTTGAATATGAATTATATTACATTATAGTGGTACCAATATCTAAAATAACACAGAAGGATTAACAGGTTATGGGAAAAGATGACAGATCAGGTTGTCACATTCTGTATTGAGGTGTCTGTGGGATTAATTCAAAAGGGATATTGAATACACACTTGAACATCTGAATACAGGTGGGGGTTGACTTAGAGATTTAAGTAATTTGGATGATGATATTCATTTTAGACATAATTCTAAGACATTGAAATATTATTAAACAAGACAGTGACATACTCATATTTGCCTTTTAGAAAAGCCATTCTTTGGTACAATGTGAAACATGAGACTAGACAGAGACTGGGTCATGCTTAAAGAATTTAATCTTCATGGGATACCATTTCCAATTGGAAGCAAAGAGAAAAACTTTTCAAATTCAAGGTACCACCCTGACCAAAGGATGGTCAAGTGAAACTGGAACCTGTATTAAAAAGTAAGAAAGATTATCTTCTTCTTCTTTGGTTCTTATATTCCTCAAAGGTCTAGACTACTATTCTTGGGAACAGATCCAAACCAATTTGGTTATTCAACTTAAACACTGGAAAGCTTCAGGAGATTAAAAGAGTGGAGGCTGTACTATAAATACACCATATAATTTGCCATCCAAAAGAGAGACAGTTCTCAGACTACAAGCGGGTATTATTAACCATGCTAAAACAAAAATATAAGCCAGAATTGTCCCAGGCAAATATGTGATTACCCCATCGATATGACCCTCCCACACCCAGCTAGCCAGTGCATTTCAGGGACTATAAAACAGAGATGAGATTCTGCCAAAAACATAACCATACAACTTATTTTTGTGAGATTAAGGAAGTCTTCACCTCCTGTCCTCAGATACTGCAACAAAGTCTTTGCATAGAAAGTTTCTCTACTTAGTTAAGTTAGAAAAAGATTCTGGAACTCTCTCTTTGAATAAATAATCTAAGAGTGGAATTTATTATATATTTTTACATAAACAGAAAATATACAAATTCTAAAAGGATTTCTTTTGGCTTTAAAAAAGAACCTTACAATTATCTATACCTGACATCATCTAGTATATAAAGATGTCATTTTAAACATTCTTAAGAGAGGAGAGGTCCAAGATGGTAGCATAGAAAGAGAAAGAGCCTCCTATTTACATGCAAACCTACACCTACATACAAGTTCTTCCTCTTGAGGAATAAGAAGATTCAGTGAACAGCTTCTGCACAATGAGGAATAGAAAGACTACAAAAAAAAATGTGACAGGAGAGACAGAGACTGAGTAATGGCGGAAACCCCATCCCCAACATGGTGATCTGCAGTAGGGAGGACTATCACAGGGAACTCCATGCAGATTTGCCTATTCCTGGGTCACAGAAAAAAAAATGCAGTTTAAAGGGCAACTAGACTGTAAGTGAAAGAAGCTGAGTTTCAGAACTAGAGCACTCAACAAATGGCAACATTGCGGCTAGAATTTCTCTTTGGGACTGTAGGGGCTAGGGAGTGCCACTGTTCGTGTTTCCCGCACACACTGATATCATGGACAGGAAAAGGACGTGGGCACACTCACCAGCTCCAGATGGAACTCAAGGTGCCCCCAACACCTGCCCCCAAAAGTGCCTACCCATGATCCAGCACCCACAAGGGCGGCACCAGAATAGCACAGATTTGGACTATACCTGCCCACACACCATACAGTCCTGAACACCTCCTCAGCACGGCCCAGTGATATTCATCAGGATTTCCCATGGACCATGCCTCCTTGGCCAAAAGTCACTTCACAGCACACACTCCTGGCCAGTGATCACCAGGACACCCCCAGGACGTGCCCTCCTGGCCTCTAGTCAGACAAAACTGCCAGGTACCCACAAGTTACCCAGGGATTGTTTCTAAACAAGGGACTCCTTCCAGACAGGGAGAGGAGGCCACTCTGCCTAATTCATAGGAACAAACACAAGAAGTCAACAAAATGAGGAAATAGAGGAATATGTTCCAAACAAAAGACCAAGACAACACTTCAGAAAAAGAAGTAAAAGAAGTGGAGTTAAGCATTTTGCTTTATAAAGAATTCAAAGGAATGGTTATAAAGATGTTCAAGAGACTTGGAGAAGAGTGGATGAACTCAAGTTGGACTTCAACAAAGAGACAGAATGTATAAAAACGAACCAATCTGAATACAACAAGTGAAATGAAAAACACACTAGAGAGAATCAACAGCAGATTAGAGAATGCAGAAAATGGATCAGTGATCTTGAAGACAGAGACTGGAAAACACAGAAGCTGAATAGCAGAAGGTTAAGAAAAAATAAAAATAAATGAAGATAGCATAAGAGACCTCTAGGATAACATCTAACATACTAATATTTGTATTATACGAGTCCAAGAAGAGACAGAGAGAGAAAGAAAACTTATTTCAAGAAATAATAGTTGAAAACTTCCCTAAGAGGGGAGGTAAATAGATATCCAGGTCCAGGATGCAAAAATATCCCCAAATAAGATAATCCCAAGGAAGTTCACAACAAGTCACATAATAATTTAAAAATCAAAGATTAAAAATAAAGAGAGAATATTAAAGCCACATAAGAGAAACAATGAATCACAAGCAAAGGAAGTCCTCATATGGCTGTCAGCTGATTTTTCAGAAAAAAGAAAAAAATCAGGCCAGAAGGAAGTAACATGATAAATTCAAAATGTTGAAAGGAAAATACCTACAAATAAGAATACTCTATCCAGCAAGGATATCATTCATAATGGTTTGAGATAAAAAGTTTTCCAGGTAGGAGGAAAAGATGGCAGCATGAGTACGGTGGCAGAAATCTCCTCCCAAAACCATATATATTTTGAAAATACAGCAAATACAACTATTCCTAAGAGAGTAACCAGAAGATACAGTACACAAGCCAGTCTACGTCTGCAAGAACCCAAATCTCACGGAAAAGTGTAAGATATAAAGCCATGACCTGGCGGTACCCGAGCACCTCCCACACACAAATTCACCGGCGGGAGGAAAAGAATCAAGAGTGTGGAGGGGGTGGAAGCACAGGACTGATAAATAACGAGCCCTGGTGATCTGCACCAAAGCACAGACACACATTGCATGGTGCTCTGGATATTAGAGGAGAAGAAAATCAAAATCCGAGACTAACACTGTGAACAGCTTCCCACAGCTGGCTGCTCTGGGACAAAAAAAAGCAGGCACTTTAAAAGTCTTAAAGGGACAAGGGATTCACAGGTGAACAAAATCGTCCTGGCACACTCAGACCAGCAGGCTGGGAACTTTAAGGAACTTCACGCACCCTATTCCCCTGGGTAGGAACGCAGCTCCAAGGCCTCTCAAGGTGATACGCAGCCTGCTGTTCCTTCTTCCCCACTGGCACCTGCCAGCAAACCAGCTGTCCCCACCACTACTACAAACCAGCCGCCAGGGAGAGCCCTGCCTACAGCAACCACAATGCTTAACACAGAGGCTTCTCCCTGCTTGTGGCTAACGGGCCCTGACCCAGAGGCTGCTCCCTGTACGAGACTGACAGGTACAGACAGTGGACTCATGAGCAGAGACCGGAAGGCACGAAGGGGCTTTGTTCTTGCAGCAGAATGTGCGCTGCTCACCAGCGACCCCGCCAGTGCCCTAGGCCATCTGAGGGACGCCCTGCCCATGGCAGATTAGGGGTTAACCCAGAGGCTGCTCCCTGCATGCAGTTGACTGGCACAGACAGCAGAGACAGGCAAAGTAACAAGCAAGTATGAAGGGACTTTGCTCTCCCAGCTGACATACGAGCCACTCGTCGGTGACCACTCCCATTGCCATGAAAAGGCAGAAGACACTTGTTTGATCCAAAATCCCTCAAACACCAGGAAGAGGGCTTGGTGAGACTAAAATCACCAATTTCCCTGAAAAAAAAATTCAAAATAAAAGTCAAAAACATGCTGATGGAGCTACAGAGACATATTCAAGAGCTAAGGGATGAATTCAGGAGGGAGATAACAGAAATGAGACAAACAATAGAAGGATTTAAGAGAAGACAGGATTAGGTGGAAGAGACTGTTAATGGAATATAAATCAGAGAACAGGAATACAAAGAAGCTGAGGCACAGAGAGAAAAAAGGATCTCTAGGAATAAAAGAATATTAAGAGAACTGTGTGACCAGTCCAAATGGAACAACATCCTCATTATAGGGGAACGAGAAGAAGAAGAGAGAGAAAAATGGATAGAAAGTGTCTTTGAAGAAATAATTGCTGAAAACTTCCCCAATCTGGGGAAGGAAATAGTCTCTCAGGCCATGGAAGTCCACAGATATTCCAACACAAGGGACCCAAGGAGGACAAAACAAAGGCATATAATAATTAAAATGGCAAAGATCAAAAAAAAGGACAGGGTATTAATAGCAGTCAGAGAGATAAAAACGATCACCTACAAAGGAAAACCCATCAGGCTATCATCAGACTTCACAACAGAAACCTTACAAGCCAGAAGGGAATGGCATGATATATTCAACACAATGAAACAGAAGGGACTTGAACCAAGAATACTCTATTCAGCAAGATTATCATTTAAATTTGAAGGAAGAATTATACAATTCCCATATAAGCAAAGATTGAAGGAATTTACCTCCCACAGACCATCTCTACAGTGTATTTTAAAGGGACTTCTTAAGATGGAAGTATGCCTTAGGCTAAAAAGCTGTCAGCAGAAAAAATAAAACCACAGTAGAGGAAGTAGACCAGTGAAATACTAATTGCAAAATAAAATCAACTATCCACAAAGTCAGTCAAGAGAAACACAAATAGTACAGAATAAAACACATAACATATACAATGGAGGAGGCAGAAAAAGAAGGGAGAGAAATAAAGAATCATTAGACTGTGTTTATAATAGCACAATAAGTGAGTTAAGTTAGACAGTTAGATAGTAAAGAAGCTTCCTTTGAACCTGTGGTAACCATGAATCCAAAGCCTGCAATGGCAATAAGTACATATCTATTGATAATCACCCTAAACGTAAATGGACTGAATGCACCAATCAAAAGACACAGAGTTACAGAATGGATAAAAAAGCAAGACCCATCTATATGCAGCCTACAAGAGACTCACTTCAAACCCAAAGACATACACAGACTAAAAGTAGAGGGATGGAAAAAGATATTTCATGCAACTAATAGGGAGAAAAAGCAGGAGTTGCAGTACTCATATCAGAGAAAATAGACTTCAAGACAACACAGACAGAAGGATACCACATAATAATAAAGGGGTCATTACAACAAGAGGATATAACCATTATAAATATCTATGTGCCTTATGGGGGGGACTTGATAATAAGGGTATTCAAGGGGATTTGATAATAAGGGAATATAATAACCACATTGTTTTGCTTGTGAAACCTTCATAAGAGTGTATATCAATACCTTAATTTTAAAAAACTATTCTGTAAGAAATTTTAAAAGAGTTAAATAAAGAGTTATGTTATATGCATGAAGGAGAAGATTCATTGTGAAGATATCAATTCTCCACAAATTGATCTACAGAGTCAACATCCCAATCAAAGTGCCAGAGGCTGTTTTTGTAGATGTTGACAAGTTGATTCTAAAGTGTGTATGAAAATATAAAGTTGGAACGGTCAGAATAATTTTGAAAAGGGAAAAGAACAAAGATGGAAGATTTACACTACCTGAGTTCTGAAAAAGCTACATTAACCAGGCCACTTTGGCATCAGGAAAAGACCTGACATATAAAGATCTGACATAGAGCAACAGAACACAGTTCAGAAATCAACAATTGATTTTGACCAAGGCAAAAAGGTAATTCAATGGACAAGGAATGCTGTAAAATTTTGGTATGCCAACAAAATATAAAACAAAAACAAAGAGTTTTGATCCTTAAAAAATAAAATAAATAAATATCTATTCACCCAACATAGGAGCATATACATATGTGGAACAAATACTAAGAGAATTAAAGGGGGAAATAGAATGCAACACACTCATTTAGGAGGCTTCAATACACTACTCACTCCAAAAGACAGATCAACCAGTCAGAAAATAAGTAAGGAGACAGGAGCATTGAATAACACATGAGAACAGATGGACTTAACAGACATCTACAGAAGGCTCCACCCAAAAGCAACAACATACACATTCTTCTCAAGTGCACATGGAACATTGTCCAGAATAGATCACATATTAGGCCACAAAAAGAATGTGAGTAAAAACAAAAAGACTGAAATTGTACCAACCAGCTTCTCATACTACAAAGGTATGAAAATAGAAATAAATTATGGAAAGAAAACAAAAAAGACCACAAACACATGGAGGCTTAAAAACATACTTCTAAATAATCAATCGATCAATGACCAAATAAAAACAGAGGTCAAGCAATATACAGAGACAAACGAAAACAAAGGCTCAACACACCAACCTCTGTGGGAAACAGCGAAGGCAGGTGTAGGAGAGAAGTATATAGCAATAAAGGTCTGTCTCAAGAAAGAAGAACAATCCCAAATGAACAGTCTAAACTCACAATTAACGAAATTAGAAAAAGAAGAATAAATGAGGCCCAAAGTCAGTAGAAGGAGGGACAAAATAAAGATCAGAGAAGAAATAAATAAAATCAAAAAGAATAAAACAATAGAAAGAATCAATGAAATCAGGACTGTTTCTTCGAGAAAAGAAACAAAATAGATACATTCGTAGCCAGAGTTTACAAGAAAAAGAGTGTACACACATAAACAGAATCAGAAATGAAAAAGGAAAAATCACTACAGACACCACCGAAGTACAAAGAAATTTAGAGAATACTATGAAAAATCATATGCTAAAAAGTTGGATAATCTAGAAGAAATGGACAACTTTCTAGAAAAATACAACATTCCAAGGCTTACCCAAAAAGAAATAGAAAATCTGAACAGACCAATTACAAGCAATTGAAATTGAATTGGTAATAAAAAAAAGTACCATACCTAACAAAAAAACCTCTGGACCAGATGACTTCACCAGTGAATTTAATCAAATGTTAAGTGAAGACCTAATACCCATTCTCCTTAAATATTTCCAAAAAGTAGAAGAGGAGGGAATACTTCCAATCTCATTCTATGAGGCCAACATCACTCTAATGCCAAAATCGGGCAAAGCCACCACAAAAAAAGAAAATTACATACCAATATCCCTAATGAACATAGATGCAAAAATACTCAACAAAATATTAGCAAAGAGAATTTAAAAACACATCAAAAAGATCATCTATCATGATCAAGTAGGATTTATTTCAGGGATACAAGGATGGTACAATATTCAAAAATCCAACATCATCATCCACCACATCACCAAAAAGAAAGACAAAAACCACATGATCATCTCCATAGATGCTGAAAAAGCATTCAACAAAACTGAACATCCAGTCATGATAAAAACCGTCAACAAAATGGGTGTAGAGGGCAAGTATCTCAACATAATAAAGGCCATATATGACAAACCCACAGCCAAAATCATACTTAACAGCAAGAAGCTGAAAGCCTTTCCTTTAAAATCAGGAACAAGACAAGGATGCCCACTGTCCCCACTTTTCTACAACATAGTACGGGAGGTCCTAGCCACAGCATCAGGCAACACAAAAAAAATAAAAGGCATCCAGATTGGTAAGGAAGAAGTTAAACTGTCACAGTTTGAAGACGACATCATATTGTGCATTAAAAAAAACCCTAAAGAATCCACTCCAAAACTACTAGAATTAATACGGGGATTCAGCAAATTTGGGGATAGAAAATTAATACACATAAATCTATTGGATTTCCATATACTAATGATGAACTAACAGAAAGGGAAATCAGGAAAACAATTCCATTTACAATTGCATCACAAAGAATGAAATACCAAGGAATAAACCTAACCCAAGGAGGTGAAAGACCAATGCACTGAAAACTACAAATACTCAGGAGAGAAATTAAATAACACAGCAATAGATGGAAAGACATACCATGCTCATGGATAGGAAGAATTAATATTGTTAAAATTTCCATCCTACCTAAAGCAATCTACACATTCAGTGCCATCCCTATCAAAATACAAACAACATTCTTCAATGAACTGGAATAAATAGTTCTAAAATTCATATGGACCACAAAGACCCTAAATAGCCAAAGCAATATTGAGAAGGAAGAATAAAGCAGGGGGATTATGCTCCCCAACTTCAAGCTCTACTACAAAGCCACAGTAATCAAGACAATTTTGTACTGGCATAGGAGAAAACCCATAGATTAATGGAATAAAATAGAAAGTCCAGATAGAAAACCCACACATATATGGTCAATTAATATACGATAAAGGAGCCATGGATATACAATGGGGAAATGACAGCCTCTTCAACAGCTGGTGTTGGCAAACTGGACAGCTACATGGAAGAGAATGAAACTGTATTACTGTCTAACCCCATACACAAAAGTAAACACAAAATGGATCAAAAACCTTAATGTAAGTCATGAAACCATAAAACTTTCAGAAAAAAACATAGGCAAAAATCTATTGGACATAAACATGAGCAACTTCTTCATGAACATATCTCCCTGGGCAAGGGAAGCAAAAGCAAAAATGAACAAGTGGGACAATATCAAACTAAAAAGCTTCTGTACAGCCAAGGAAACCATCAGAAGAACAAAAAGACATCCTACAGTATGGGAAAATATATTCATAAATGACATATCCAATAAGGGGTTGACATCCAAATTATATAAAGAGCTCTCAGCCTCAACACCCAAAAAGCAAAAAACCAGATTAAAAAATGGGCAGAGGATCTGAACAGACACTTCTCCAAAGAAGAAATTCAGATGGCCAACAGGCACATGAAAAGATGCTCCACATCACTAATTATCAAGGAAATGCAAATTAAAACCACAATGAGATATCACCTCACACCAGTTAGGATGACCAACATCTAAAAGTCTAGGGGAAAAAAAATAAAAGTCTAGGAACAACAAGGATGTAGAGAAAGGGGAACCCTCCTACACTACTGGTTGGAATGTAAATTATTTCAACCATTGTGGAATGCAGTATGGAGATTCCTCAAAAAACTTAAAATGGAAATACCATCTGACCCAGGAATTCCACTCCTAGGAATTTACCCAAAGAAAACAAGATCACAGATTCAAAAAGACATATGCACACCTATGTTTATTGCAGCACTATTTATGATAGCTAAGATATGGAAGTAACCTAAGTGTCCATCAGTAGATGAATGGATAAAGAAGAGGTGGTACATATACACAATGAAATATTATTCAGTCATAAAAAAGAAACAAATCCTACCATTTGCTACAACTTGGATGGACCTAGAGGGTATTATGCTCTGTGAAATAAGCCAGGCAGATAAAGACAAGTACCAAATGATTTCCCTCATTTGTGGAGTATAACAATGGAGCAATATTGAAGGAACAAAACATTAGCAGACTCAGACTCCAAGAATGGACTAACAGTTACCAAAGGGAAGGGACTGGGGAGGATGGGTTGGAAGGGAGGAATAAGGGGGAGAAAGGGGCATTACGATTAGCAGACATAATGTAGGGGAGACACTGGGAAGGCAGTATAACACAGAGAAGACAAGTAGTGATTCTATAGCATCTTACTACGCTGATGGACAGTGACTGTAATGGGGTATGTGGTGGGGACTTGATAATACGGGGAGTCTCATAACCACAATGTTGCTCATGTAATTGTATGTTAATGATACCAAAACAAAAATAAATAAATAAAAAATAAAAAGTTTTTCAGATAAACATGGCTAACAGTGTTCACTACTACCAAAGCAGCCCTACAGGAAATATAAAAGAGACTTCTTTAAGAGGAAAAGATAAAGACATAACTATAGGTCCCAAAATTATGAAGGGGAAATTTTTCAATGTGAACAGCAAACATATATTAAAGGTAATAGGGTAAATCAATCATTTAAAAGCTAGTAAGAATGTTTGAAAACAGAAATTACTAAAAATCAATTATATATAAAAATTGGTTAGGGTACTGACTAAAAAAGTTATAAAATAAAATATTATAATCACCAAAAACATAGAGGACAGGAAATTTTTAAGAAATGCAGTGCTGTGACAATGTGTTCAAATTTAAGTGACCATCAACTTAACATACACTGCTCTATATATATATGCTGTATATGAAATTCATGGTAACCATGAGCTGAAAACCTGACAAATAGATATACAAAAATAAAGAGAAAGGAATCTAAGCATAACACTAAAGCAAGTCATTACGTAGAAGGGAAGCAAGTAAAAGAACAATGGGTGAGAGAAGAATGATAAAAATCAACCAGAAAACATTTAACAAAATGGCAATAAATACAAACCTGTCAATAGTTACTCTAACTGCAAATGGACTAAATACGCCAATCAAAAGACATAGGGCAACAATATGGATAAAAATCAAGATCTATTTATAATTCAAGGGACTCACTACACACAGAAAAAAAAAAAAACAGGTTGAAACTGAATGGCTAGAAAAATATTTTCCATGCAAATGAAAATGAAAAAAAGGAAAAAGAGAAAAGCTGAGGCAGCAGCATTTTATTAGATAAAACCAACTCTAAACCAAAGACAGAAACAAGAGACATAGAAGGACATTACATAATGGTAAATGGTTCAATCAACAAGATAAACAATTGTAAATAACTATACATCCAACAAAGGAGTACCTAAATATATAAATATAAGCAGACACAAAGGGAGAAATTGACAGTAATACAAAAATGATAGGGAGCTTTAATACCCCACTTACATCAAAGGGTAGATCATCCAAAAAATCACTAAGGAAACAGTAGCTTTGAATGACCATTGGACCAGATGGATTTAACAGATATATATAAAATATTCCATCCAATAAGAGCAGAAGACACATTCTTTTCAAGTGCACATGGAATAGTCTGCAGAACAGAATACTTGTTAGGCCACAAAACAACTCTCAGTGAATTTAAGAAGATTGAATTCATATCAAGCATCCTTATGGACTAAAACACTATGAAACTGGAAATGAATCACAAAGAAAAAACACAAATATTAGGAGGACAAACAACCAATGCTATTAAACAACAATGAGTCAATAAAGGAATCAAAAAAGACTTGTAACTTAATGAAAACAGAAACACGGTGATTCAAAATCTGTGGCATGCAGCAAAGCAGTTCTAAAAGGGAAACTTTTAGCAATACAGGCCTACCTCAAAAAACAAGAAAAACTCAATTTAGCCTCACACCTAAAGGAATTAGAAAAAGAACAAAAAAGGCCAAAGTCAGTAGGAGGAATAAAGATCAAAGCAGAAATAAATCAAATAGAGACTAAAAAAAAAACACTACAAAAGATCTAAAACACTTAGAGCTGTCTCTCTCAAAAGACATAAAATTGATAAACCTCTAGGTAGATACACCAAAAAAAAAGAAGACTCAAGCAAATAAAATTAGAAATGAAACAGGAGAAGTTACAACCAATGCCACAGAAATACAAAGAAGCATAAGAGATTACTATAAAAAATATATTGCAACAAATTAGGCAACCTAGAAGAAATGGAAAAATTCTTAGAAACATGCAATCTTCCAAGGCTGAACCAGGAAGATATAGAAAATTTGAACAGACCAGTTACTAGTAACAAAACTTAAGTGTTAATCTAAACCTCCCAAGAAACAAAAGTCCAGGAACACAAGATGGTTACACAGGTGAATTCCACTGAATATTTTTAAAGTGCCTTTAATTCCAAAAAAAATTAAAAGGAAAGAAAGCTTCCAAAGTTATTCTACAAGGCCATCATCATCTTGATACCAAACCAAAGGCACTACAAAAAAATAAAATTACAGACTAATATCCCTGATGAACATATATGCAAAAATGCTCCACAAAATGTTAGCAAACAAATTAAAAAATACATTAAAAGGATCATTCACCACAACCATGTGGGATTTAGTCTAAGAATACAAGGATGGTTCAATATCAGCAGCTCAATCAATGTGATACACCACACTGACAAAAGCATAAAATCCATATGCTCATCTCAGTAGATGCTGAAAAAACATTTGACAAAATTCAATATCCATTCATTATAAAAACTCTCAACAAAGTGGATATAAAGGGCAAATACTTCAACACAATAAAGTAAATATGTGACAAACCCACAGCTAATATCATACTTTGGTGAAAGCTAAAGGCTTTTCCTCTAAGATCAGGAACATGAAAAGGATGCCCCCTCTTACCACTTTTATTCAATATAGTACTGGAAGTCCTAGCCACAGCAATCAGGTAAGAAAAAGAAATTGAAGGCATGCAAATTGTTAAGGAAGGTATATAACTGGCACTATTTGCAAATGACATGATACTATATATATATTATGTGTGTGTGTGTTTATACACACATATATAAAACTCCAGACTCCACCAAAAAAACTGTTAGAATAATAAGTGAGTTCAGCAAAGTCACAGCATACAAAATCAATATACAAAAATCTGTTGTGTTTCTATACGTAAATAATGAACAGAAAAAGAAATTAAGAAATCAATCCCATTTACAATTACATCAAAAATAATAAAATACCTAAGAATAAATCTAACCAAGGAGATGAAAGGCCTGTACTATGAAAACGGTAAGACACTGAAAATAAAAATAGAAAACACAAATAAATGAAAAATATTCCATGCTCATGAGTAGAAAAAATTAATATTTTTTTAATGGCTGTACTACCCAAAGCAATGTACAGGTTCAATGCAATCCCTAACAAAGTGTGAATGGCATTTTTCACAGAATGAAAGCAAATAACACAAAATTTGCAAGGAACCACAAAGACCTCAAATAGACAAAGCAATCTTGACAAAGATGAACAAGGCATCACACTCCCTGATTGCAAACTATACTACAAAGCTGTAATAATCAAAACAGTATGGTACTTGCACAAAAATAGACTCATAGATGAATGGAACAGAATGGAGAGCCCAGAAATAAACCCACACCTATATGTTCAATTAATATATGACAAAGGAGGCAAGGATATACAATGGAGAAAAGACAATCCCTTCAATAAATGGTGTTGGAGAAACTGGACAACTACATAGAAAAGAATCAAAGTGGCTCATGTCTTATACTATATACAGAAAGAAACTCAAAATCAGGAAAGACCTAACTGTAAGACCTGAAACCACAAAACTCCTAAAATAAAACATAGCAGTAAACTCGTGAACATAAACATTCGTACCTTTTTTTTCTGGATATGCCTTCCCAGGTAGGGGAAACAAAAGCAAAAAAAAACAGGCGGGAATATATCAAACTAAAAATCTCTGCACAGCAAAAGAAACCATTAAAAAAATGAAAAGACAAGCTATTGATTCGGAGAATAAATTTGCAAATGACATTTCCAACAAGGAGCTAATATTCAAAATATATAAAGAACTCATACAGCTCAGTAGCAAAGCAAAAAAAAAGACAAAAAAAACAAATTTTAAAAAACACCATATGATTTCACTTATTTGTGGAATAAAAGACAAAGCAAAACAGAATGAACAAAAGAGCAGTAGACTCACAGACACTGAAACACGACTAGTGGTTACCATGGGGGAGGGGTTGTGGGGTAGGTGAGGAGGGAGAGGGGGATAAAGGGGTGCAAAAAATTCTCAGTCATAATATAAGCTGATCACAGGGATAGTCCTACAGCATGGAGAATATAGGCAATGATTCTGTAATATCTTTCTATGTTGACAGACAGTAACTGCACTAGAGAGAGTGAAGATTTAATAATATGGGTAACTGTTGAACCACTGTGTTGTATATTTGAAACCAATATAAGATTGTATATCAATGATACTTCAATAAAAAAGCATGGGCAGAGGACCTGAATAGACATTTTTTCAAAGTAACCAGATGGCCAACAGACACGTAAACAGATGCTCAATATCAATAATCATTAGGGGAATGAAAACCAAATCCATAATGAGATACCACTTCATCCAATGTCTAGTATCAAAAAGATTTCAAATAACAAGTATTGGTGAGGATGTGGAGAAAAGGTTACCATCTTGCACTGCTGGTGGGAATGTAAAGTGGGGCAGTCACTGTGGAAAGCAGCATGGAGGTTTGTCAAAAAACTTAAAAATAGAAATGTCATATGACCCATAATTCTACTTCTGGGAATTTACCCAAGGAAAACAAAATCACTGATTCAAAATGATAAAAGCACCCCCATGTTTACTGCAGCATTATTTACAATAGTGAAGACAGAACAGCAACCTAAGCATTTATTGACAGATGAATAGAAAAAGGAGGCTGGGTACATATATCTATATAATGGAATATTACTCAGCCATAAAAAGATCTTGCCATTTGTGACAACCTGGATGGATCTAGAGGATATTATGCTATGTGAAATGAGTCAGAGAAAGACAAACACCATGATTTTACTTATATGTGGAATCTAAAAAGTAAAACAAATTGGAAATGGACTCATAAACAGGAGAATAAATTGCTGGTTGCCACAGAGGATGGGGGTAGGTGAATGGGATAAAAAGGAACAAAATTCCAATTATAAAATAAGTCATGGGGATGAAAAGTGTAGCACAGGGATATAGTTAATAATATTGTAATATCTTGGTATGGTGATAGCTGGTAACTACACCTATTGTGGTGAACAAACTGAATTTATTTTATACTTGGTTAACACCAAAGTCATGTAATTTTAGGTAGCTCCCACTATGCAACCTTCTCTCTAGCTTCTCAAGGCATATTACTATAACTGGAATTGTTTCCCACACTCTAACTTTTCTCAAACTGCCCCCTTCACCAGGAAATCACCTCCTCTTTCAACTAACCACCTCCTACACCTCTTGAAATCCAGCTAAGGCAGGAGTCACCCATTCTGCACAGCAGTCCTTGTCTCCCTGTGAGCTGTAGCTGCCTCTCTTCTGTGCGCCCAACAGTTCTCCATCATAACCCTCTCCAAACTGGCCCAAGGACAAAATGAACTATTTATTATCTCTAGCTCCCCTGCCAGTACTCTCACTGCATTCCACTGTAATAAAATAAGTATTCTAAGCTACCATTAAAGAAGAATTCACTACTAAGGCAGTGGCTTAGGTTTTACTTAAGGATTAAATTTTGTACTTTCTGTTGATGGACTTCTTTAGAACAACTGCAGTAGCTGGCTGGAAGAACCACTGGTACAGCATCACCACTGGAGACAAATTTATAGATTCCTCAAATGTTACTAGTATATTCATATTTTCAAAAATCTTAGTGAAACTTTAAAGACTGTGCTGCAGACTCTCCAATGTCTAGTCTACCAGGTACATTAATCATGCCTCTTAATTGATGTGTCATATAAACTTGGTTTAGTTAAACTGGAACTACAAATAAATTAACTCATCTGGATATAATGGTAGATCACACATTTTTAGGGACACTATGTTTTACTTTACAAAATTTCAAAAGGTTATTATGTTCAGCCTTGAAAGTATTTTATCATATTTTTCTGCTGAATACTTTATTGAGAATTTTATGAAATGAGTAGTTCTAATGAAATTCTCTTTAAGCCCTTTCTTCAGCCTTATTATTATAAGATTGTGAATAAATAGAAAAATCTTAAAAGTCTTAGGTTTTTAAAAATCAGTCTTGTGTTTATTATTCAGAGAACTCTACTATATTGATGTCTACATGCCTAACATGTTCATTAAAAAAAGAAAGAGCACAACAAAGGAAATAATCAACCAAATGAAAAGGCAACCTATACGATAGGAAAAAATATTTGCAAACCATATAGTAAAAGGTTAATGATCTAATATCATCCAACTCAAAAGCATAAAAAAAAACCTGATTAGAAAATGGACAAAGGATCTGAAAACACATTTTTCTAAGAAATGGCCAACACATACAGAAAAGGTGCTCAACATCTCTAATCATCAAGGGAATGCAACTTAAAATCACAATGAGATTCTAACCTTACAACTGATATAGTGGCTATTATCAAAAAGACAAGAGATAACCAAAGTTTTCAAGAATGTGGAGGAAAGGGAACACTGCTGGTGGGATGGCAAACTGGTATAGCCACTATGGAAAACAGTATGGAGGTCCCTCAAAAAATTAAAAACGGGAACTATCATGTGATCCAGCAATTATACTTCTATGTATATATCCCAAAGAAACAAAATCAGTATCTTGTAGAGATATCTGCATTACCATGCTCTTTGCCGCTTTATTCACAATAGCCAAGGTATGGAAATAACCTATCAGTGGATAAATAGATCAAGAAAATATGAAATGTACATATATATGTATATAATACACACGTACACAAAGAGAAAGATACATACAGATACAATGGAATATAGCCATAAAAAAGAAAGGAATCCCATCATTTGTGAAAACATGGGTAAACATGGAGGGTCTTATGCTAAATGAAATAAGACCAGGAAAGAATTGCTGCCCCATGGTATTACTTATATGTAGCATCTTTAAAAGAAAAGGAAAAGAAAAAGGTCAAACTCAAAGAAACAAGAGAGTAGAAAGGTGGTCACCAGGGCCTGGGGGATGGAGAAATAGGGAGCAGTTGGTAAAAAGGTACAAATGTCTAGAGATAAGATGGCTAAGATCTGAGGCTCTTCTGTATAGCATGGGAATTACAGTTGTTGACAATGTATTACAGAATGGAAATTTGCTAAGAGAGGAGAATTTACATATTCTCACAAATAAGCAAGTGGTGTAATGAATATGTTAACTAAGTCGGGGCAAGGGATACGTTCCCAATGTATAGACATATATAAAAATTATCATGATGTACACTTTAAACATCTTATAATTGTATTTATCAATTATGCCTCACTAAAGCTGAGAAAATAAAAATAACCACTGTATAACTTTGAATATACTAAGAAAACAGATCTTAAGTATTCTCAGCACATCCTCCACCTCCTCCCCAAAAAAACAGGTAACTCTATGAAGTGATGGGTGTGTGGAATTAACTAGACTGTAGTGATCATTTTACCATACATATATCTAACCATCATGTTGTACATCATACATATATGCAGTTTTTACTTGTCGCTTGTACCTCAATAAATCTGGGGGAGGGAGAAATCTCAACAACTACAACAAAAAGGAAGAAAAGTTCAGAGAGGTAAGAAGCAGCCCAAACTTATGCCCCCCCCCCCGTGACCCCCACTCCCATGCTCATGGGTGAGTTGAGGCTGAAACTGAGCCCTCCACTGCCACCACTGGCCTTGCCCAGGAGGCCACGGCAATGCTTTCTGGGACATGATGGCAATGCATGGCAGGGTGAGAAGAGTGGCAGCCCCTAAAAGCCTGGCGGGGTCTCAGGTGAAGACTGCATGGACAAGAGTCTAGCTACCCCAGGGCACAGCTGCACAGACCTGGTGACCACTGGGTCCCATCTGGAGGAAAGACCACTCCATTCTAACAGTGATCCACAAAGGGCTTGCAGCCTGGGAGGTGGGTAAGCCCAGAAAGATGAAGGGGAGGTGGGGTAGTAGCCAGCTAGACTTTGGTATTAGAAAAGAGGACTGAAAAACGGGCCCCATTTAGCCAACAGGAAGTGTACACTGCACCACATGCGAAGATTTGCTGCTCGTTATAGAAGTAGGCTAATATATATAATATGAGAAAAGCTGCCTTACAACTTTACCTGTCAACCTTTTAAAATTCAATGTGCTGTTTAACATCTAGGTCTTACAGATGTACAACTACCCATAATAAAGCAGAGTTCAAAATCACCTGGATTGAAAATGCCCTTTTGTACAAAAAAAGAAAAGAAAAGAAAAAATATATAGTCATAGAAAATAAATGCTTGCTGGGGGACGACTTTTGGAAATGGAACTGTTACGGAAATGTTAAACCATCTCTAGAAGCAACACTTCCACATTTGATCAATGGGTTAGAGGGAGAAGAGGTGGAGTAGAAGGCCGTAAAGAGGCTGATTAGAAAATTGCAACCATTTTTCATCTATAATTGGGGTATTTTGACTGAGGAAAAAGAATGCCTTATATATTCAATTCATGTATTAGCTAGAAGTTAATATAGTACCTGGGTTCATAAAAATTACATAATTGTAATTACCACAAAAGAGAAATAGACATTGCAGTAACACAAAAGCATAAAAAAAGAATCTTTAGAGATTTTTCCACTATGAAGAAGAAAAAAGGTACTATTCCAGACTGCTCATATTTAGAAGTCATATTTATATGACATCGTCCCTTTCTGATGCATTTTATTCCTCACTCCTGTGTATGTAGTAAACAGTGTAAGGACTCTTGAAATAGCTAGTTTTTCTAGATGTTCTGAAGTGCTTTATATTAAAACCATGGAGTGAAATAACATTTAAAAAATATTTTTTACTAAAGTCCTTTGAAATACTGCTGTTAGGAAGTTGAATGGCCAAACCACTTCTTTGAAAGGTACACGTTGTGTTTATGGACTGGTTTCTGGGGAGGGGAGGGGGAAATGAAGTGCAAACAGCTCTGTGCCAGTGTGTCTAGAATCAAAACATTGTGTCCCATATGTCTGTGCACTCTGTTCTACTTTGCTATGTATATAGCATATGTCATGGACAGATGAGTCCCAGTTTTACAACATCTGGGCCTGTAGATGGCAAATAGTTTGCCAGCCTACGACACAAGAACTAGAAAATTAGTACATTTTGTGTTAGAATTCATAGGAGAGACTGTCTTCAGTAAATTGTAGCCATATAAACCTGTGGATTGGTAGAGGAGTGAGAGAAGGGAAGGGGTCTACACCAGAATGTTCACATTTAAGACACTTTCAGATTACAACTAGTGTTACATTTGTATAAGTTATTCAAGGCCATTACTGTATATACAGTGAAAAAAATAAGTTCTTATTTCAAAAAGCTAATCTACATTAAAAGCAGATGTAGTAAAATGTCACTGTAATACCTCTTTGCCAAAATTTGTAGGAAATACTGTCTTCTAGAAATAGAATTGCTAAACTACTCTTATGACCAATATACTATTGATATTGTTCAAAGTTTTGTAGGAAGTGAGAGGAAAAAAATTGCAAACATAATTTTCTATTGTGTTCATAAATGCATAGTTTCACATAAAACACTTCTGTATTTCATGTGCACTTTATTTTGCTGTTTGTAATGTGTATAATGGACAAAGGAGTCCTAATTTTGCGATATCCAGTCACTAGATGTTTAAAAAGTTGATGTATGCCAAAGTAGATTTAGTAAAAGTAAAATTAACACATTTTATACAATTTGTTTTGAAATGTATAGGAAAGCTTGTCTCCTATAAATGACTTTTAGAAATAAGTTTGTTCAATTCCTCTAAGCATATATTTGCCCACTGTGTTGGTGGGGGAGAGAGAAGGAACTGAGGGGATATTTAGAAGTACTGCCTGCTGATTAAAACCACTATTATAAACTTTTATTTAAAAGGACTGTTCAGAAAGTGGGCAAGTTCCTATTTGAAACATCTAATATTTCCAGATGTTTAGAAATGCAAAATTTATTTAAAAGTAGAAGCAGGAAAAAAACACTTTGTAACTAGCTTTTTAAAATTGATGAGAAGTCCTTGGAAATGTAATTGTTAAGCACCTCTAGAATATAGGAGAGTTTCTGATTATCCAATGCCATGTATATTATCTGACTTTTTTTAACTTTGCTATATTGTGTATACATTGGAGAAATGACTATTAAATATATAGTATACAGTCTGTACATCCTACAGAGGCAGCCAGGGTATGACCCAAGCAGAGTCAGTGAACTGACACATTGTGTATACTTCTGTGCTAAAGTTCCCAGAGAAGCCATCCTCTGAAAAGGACTTTAAGAAAAAGTTGTAAAACCACATCTAAGTGATACAGGTGCCTACACTCAACCACCTGGTTTGTGGTAGAATAAAGGAATTAGAGAATTGAAGCCTCCCAAACTAGAATGTTCCTATTTAGAAGACACTGGGAATATAACTGTTATCACATCTGTGTAGTTTATTCAACACTACTGGCCTATAGTAAATAAATGTAAGTCATTGTTTGAAACAATAGTCTTCCTAGACATTTAGAAGTGCATAGCAGGTTAAAAGTAAAGGATGTGAAAAAACATTTTTTTCTTTTAGGGATTCATAGGGATGATTGTCTTTCAAGAATGGGACTGTTCAATCTGATCTCTTAGGGCAGAACACCGACTGTTCACTGGGTGTCAGGAATCATTCTATATCTACCCTGAAGTTGTTTGACAAGATCAGATTCTAACCATTGTTCACTGTGTGAGATCTAGTTAATATTGCTGTGTACTTATAGCACAGATAAGTCCTAAGTGCCCAAAAGTAAAAGTAGTAAGATAAGCCCTATATAAATATACTTTTGTTCATTGGCAGGAAGGATTGTCTTTTGGGAATACTCTTTGCCAATCCACCTCCAGGAGCTAGACACACTTCTATACTCAGTCATCGGACAGAGGAGGGGAAAGAGGGATGAAGGGGCAGGGAAGAGCTCTCTGCCAGCACATCCACATCTGCAAGACAGCACAGGGAGTAGTTCTGTATGTGAGTATCTGTAAAGTTCCTATGTTTATTGTGAACAATGCGCAATCCCTACTTCACAACATCCAAGATTTTAGAATTCTTCATATAACAATGAATAAAGAAAAGTAGAGAATGAATTAACCAATTTCTAGATGTCTTTTTGTTATAACTGATAAAAAAAGAGGCATCTAGGACAAGTAATTGTTCATTGAGTTGGCAGCAGAAGGCCAGAAGTAATGCAATGAAAGGGATTGTGCAGTTGTGTTCATAGTTAGAGTTTGATTATACCCACTGATGTTTGAGTGTATCTTTTGTGATTGTAATACCCTTCAAATAATGTGATGGAAATATTTTCTTGCTAATAATTTTAATAACCTAGATCTGATTATGAATTCTCTCAGAAGGATTATACCTATTGTAGTCTATTGCTTTATGCCTCAGTTCAAATTGAACATTAAAGAAATGCAGTATTTTAATATGACTACCAATATCTGTATCCAGAGGCCTGTTGCTCTTTTGTCTTTTATGAAAATTTGTGTCCACCAAAGACAAGATTACATTTTTTTCTTGACTAAGTTGGTGAAGTGTATTCTTGGTCATCAAAATACTTATGGCTTTGGGATTTTGAATTAGTAAACATTCATAACATGAAAAAGCATGATACATACTAGATAATCCCAATGCCATATTCTCAGTTGTGTGTACACATACACAAGGACTCACAAAGACATGCAGAACTACAAACTCCTTACATTTATGTATGATTTTGTGTTATTTGCTTCTTATACTTCCCAGGTTTTCTATAATATAAATATTAACTTTTAAAATTTGAGAGAAAACATTACTTCTAAAAATGAGAAAAATGCCTTTCCTTTGTTTAGGTTGTGGTATAGAGCAAAACAGAAAATCCTGCACCTGTCTTTCTTTCCATATGGATCTTTTAAAGCAGACTCTATTGCTTCAAAATATAACTTACTTCCATATTTGCATACCTGCCACTAAAGTTTAAAATGTTGCCATTCTTGTTACAGTCTTTTTCAAAACTAATGATGATGTCCTCTGGTTACACAGAGTTTTATAGTGAAGGGAGCCATTCCCATCACATAAGAAATGCAACAACAGGAAGAGAAAAGGAATAAATAGAAACATACAGCCATTCAATAACACAAACTTATACACATTAACGTACTGCTAAAAAGAAAGCTACAGGGCCAAAAGCAAGTCACTTGGGCTGGGCCAGTCCACCAAATGGGGGCTTCATGCCAAGCCTAGCTGCAGTTTCAATCTCCCCGAGAAATGTAGTCTTAAGAGTGAATCAGGAATTTTCTGGTCTGCGCCAATGAGATCATCTGTCACATTGACCCTCTCCATGACTCATCCTCAAAAGAAGATGATGTTATCTGCATGATAAGACTCCTTGCTCTTCTTCCTAAGGGCGGCCGACATGGCCTGAAACAATCTCTTCTTGTCTTTTGTCAATAACTTCTTGCTTCACCCTCCTGTCTATAAAAACCTTCCATTTTGTGCAATTCCTTGGAGCACCTCTCTAGTTAGAGGGGAAGTTGCCCAATTTACTAACTGCTTAGAGATGCCAATGAGACCTTCAAATTTATTCAGTTGACTCTTGTTTTTTAACAATATATTTTAAATGATATTTTGTTGTACTGGAGTGATAAAAATATATTCAATTATCAAAATGAAAAGAAGAGAATCCTAAACACCTGGAGCAGAGCTGCATGTGAAATTCAACAGCTAAAACCCCAAACATAATAGTATTCCTTCATCCTTCAGTGCCACACAAGGCTCTAGTGCTTCCAAGTGGAAACATATATGTGTATGAAGGAGTAGGCATTGGGGCAATAGGAAGGGTTTTGGAGTTGGAGACATCTTAGGATGTTCAATTTTCTCCAAAATTCTTGGAACATCTCATCAATCAACACACCTTTTCAGTCTGAAAACCAAAGCATCCATTTTATAATTTCACTTTTTAAAAACTATCCAAGCTAACAACTCAGAACCCACATTTCTACAAAGTACAGAAATTCAGAAACTGCTACTGACTTCTTCACTATTCCCATGTGAAGCAGTAACAAATACATTATAATTCTTGCACTTACAAGGAATCATACCATTCTTTTCCCGACAGTAAAATGAAGCTATCAAATTTATATTAGAGGTCTAGAGGTCAGGTAGTGAAACTAGGTGTGATGCAAACCACATGTGATCAATTCCGTAGGGCTACTGCATGTACACAGCTCACTGGCTAAAACTTAGGAAACTGGGTCCTTGGTTTCTGTACTTCCCATAATAAAGAATCTCCTTCTTCTACTGCAAACTTATGTATTACAGGGGGGCCAAATTTTGCTAGCCTAAGCTATACCACTTTGGCATATTGATTATTTTAAGCTGGATTTTTTTTATTAAGGTTTCATTGATATACACTCTTATGAAGGTTTCATATGAAAAATAATGTGGTTACTACATTCACGCATATTATTGAGTCTCTGAAAACCAAGCAGATATTTCCCTTTTGTAAGAGACATTTATGTTTGTAAGGGAAATCTCCATATGTAAGGGGATGTCCCTGGCTGTGCCAGGAAGAAGGAGATGACTTAATCTCTAGAAACTTTTTCTGTGAAGGAGGCAAAGACTGAAATCTGCATAATGACCATCTTCTTGTTTATTGTATTTTTCCTGGTAACCTTCCATAACTGACTCCCCACCCCTAACATCTTATGTCTTTAGCTGAAGATGGTATTTAGGGTGATGGCTTCAGATATTTTGGGAAGTGTAGGGAAGCCCCCCTGCCATTTCCGTACTGTTCTATGAGGAAAGCTGTCACTGCTTCACCCCAAATATGTCTGGCCTTGTATGGAGCCAGATATGTCCGGCCTTGAGAAACCTGAAAACACAGCGGGATATCCCCATGGGAAAGGAGCTAGATAAGGGCCCTGAAGGCCAGACGTCTGGCCATGAAGGCTACATGCATGCACGTCTTCAAATACTTCTGTAACCATGAATTAGCAGTATAGCAGTATGAGAAGTACAGCTTCATGCAGAATAAAGTGGTCTCTCTGAGCACCTTCCATGACGACGCCCACTGTCTTCTTTGCTCTTCGCATTGCCCCAAAACCTCAAAGGCAATCCCTGATCATCCCTGACAGGGAGCTACTCAGCTTTCCTGAGTCTCTCCCATATATAAGGAGGTATATACACACTGTCATACTTTTGTTAGATTTTCTCCTGTTAATCTACCTCACGTCAATTTGATTCTTAGGGCAGCTAAAAGAACCTTGAAGGGTAGAGGAAAAATTTTCCTCTCCAACCATATTAATTTTCTTTTCTTTCCTTTTTCTTTTTTAAAAAATGTCAAATCTGCTTCTAAAATATTTTAATTTCCATTTTAAAAATCTGCCTTCCAATATTTTTAACACCTCAGTGGTTAACTGTATTAATCAAACAAAAATCCAGCACAAATGTGCATTGATATTTACCGTTACCTGAAGTTGGTTATCTTGGAAATAAGTCAGTGAACACCCAGCACGGAAGTAAGGGTATACCGTAGCTTTCAAATTTTTTGTGTGAGTCATTTAAGCTGTACTCTTAACACACAACTTTTCTCATAAGCACACTTGTCAATACCGATAAGAAACATCAGAGTGAGTGCTAAGTGAGAGAGAAACTTTAGCAGCTAGGAACAAAATTGAATTTTAGACCCCCAAATTTTCAGAGTTCTCCATGACAAGATCAGCCACCAAAATTCTCACATGTAGTCATTTCCTGAGACCCTAAAAGAAACTGAAGTTGCTCGTCATTAAAATAGTTTTTGCTCTTAAGCCTATTTTCCCTTACTCTCACTAAATCTATCCTTGAAGTAAATCAAACTCCATTTTCTTAAGTGGCCTTTCAGCCTACAATGCATTTGACTCTACTTTCACTCCTCTCTTTCTTATTTTGAAAGCTATTAAAGTATTAGAAGCTCTAATTCCATCAGTTCTAAAACCTGGATCAAAAAAGTTTTTTCTATAAACAAGGAAAATGAAGAACATAGATAAAAAAGTTGGAATTTGGACACATGAGTAACACTGAAAAGAAATGTGAATGTAGGTCACAAACATTTTAAAAGCCAGGGATTATAGTATTTCTCTGTTAGCAGATACATAGATCTTCCAGTCAATAGTTGCTGCTTCAACTCAAACATTCACAATATTTCTCAGGCTAATTAGCTATATAAGTGGTGATTTTTCTCCAATTAGAGAAACTTGGTTATTCTTACCCAAATTACTCCAAAGGGGCTTTTTAAAATTTGAGGTATCAAATAAACTTATGTTTCCTGCAGATTCAATTTCCTTCTTCTCTGCTGATGAGAGACAAGGGAGCAATAAGCCTTCAAAGTGTTTATTTGCTACACTTACTATGAACAATACAAACCTGATTGGTTTCTGATAGTCACTCATTTTATCATGTCCATGCCTCCCACCATGGCTCATTTTGATAATGAACAAAAGCTTTTTTTTAATCCAAATCCTGTTTTGCTGATCGTAGAATAGTACCTGCAAAACTCCTTTACATGCTGCATTTCAAGATAGATGGCCTTTGCTTGTTTATGTACTTAAACTTACAATACTTGTCTCACACATAGCATGAAACTTCAGTGAATAAGTATGAAAACTTGAAATTCAGAATACATTAACACAAGAAAGATATTATTCCAAGGCAGAACCATATATCTTAAAACAGCCGTCATTTTTAAAACTTGTTCTCATCCTACATGGAAAACCACTGTCATTAATTTTGACCCAACTTCTTTCTCATTTATATCAATAAATCCCCTGACAAGCTTAAAAACTTTTTCTACCTTTATTGTCTGACAAAGACAACCCGCTGTGAGAAATAATGGTGCTCATAAATGAGAGGCAGAGAAACAATAACAGTTTCATTTACAGATAATTAAACAAGAAACCAGGTCAGAGAGATTT